>JAHBCN010005583.1:0-45000 GCA_019359885.1 Listronotus oregonensis | reverse complement strand
AAACTTGATAAATTTGTATTATTTAGTTTTTTGTAGGTATCTTTGTAATTTTGAGACTATAAATAGCCCAAAAATGATTAAATATGCATAACTCATAAACATTCCAAGTAAAAATGTAACATATAATTTAATAAAGAATATTTCTAAAAAAGCAAACACAACATGTTGTTTATAGTACAGCCTACTTACAAAAATTTTAAGTTATGGGTTCTTGACAATGAAAAATTAACATTAGTTCAGGAAGCAAACCATTTTGCCTAACAATTTTTACAAAATGCATAGAATTAATTGAAATTTTGACAGTAGGTAGAAAATAGTCCAAGGATCAAAATCTATATCATGCCGAAGGGCGCCTTTACTTTGGGGGTAGTTGCCAAACCATCTCGGGAGTGGATTTTTTTTTTATATTTTGACCACAGGAATCGATTGAAAGATGATTTCTAGGCAAAAAATATTTTATGCATTTTTTTTTGTAAAATGCATACTTTTCGAGTTATTTCGAAAGTTGTAATTTTCTGTCGATAAAATTAACGTTTTTAATCGTTTTTTTGCAAATAACTCGATAAGTATGCATTTTATCAAAAAGCTGTAAATAACAAAATTGTAGCTTGTAAAAAAATGAATAAAATATTTTTTTTTGCAATTGCTGCGGGACCAATACAAACCATGTTGGGGTTTGTTAAATGTTAGCTGTTATTTATCAAACACAAAATTTCAAAGTTGCAAAGGTAAATAACGCAAAATCTACGTATTTTTTGATGAAAACTAATAATTACTTTTTTAAAGCATTTGCAAAGATCTTTTTTTTTAACAAAAAATGTATGTATTATAAAAATTGAGTTATGATTAATATAAGGTTAGACCGACCAAAATCTTTTAAGTGCAAAAATCTTCGAAAACAATCCCCTAATTACCACCCTGATTACTATAAGTCGTAGCCCTTTTCAATTTTCTTTATCAATGTATTCTAAAATTTTAACCGATTTTAATTGCTTAATTTTGAGAAAAATGAACCTGAAGTTAAATATCAAATTTCTGAATTTTAATAAAAAATGACATTTTCTTCAAAATAACTCAAAAACTAAGGGAGATCCGTGAAAACTACTAAAATATTAAACTGTAGCTTTTTGAATTACAAATACATTTTTTTAAATTTACTCTAGGATGGAAAATAAGCGAGTGACATACAGGCGTTTAAAACGCATGTATATAGCCCAGCACTACCTTGTTTCAGCCCTTTAAAAAAGTTAGGGTTTAAAACAGTTTTTATATATAGGACCTTGAAAAAACCAACCAAAGGGTTTCTTAAAGAACTTTTGAGGAGCATTCACGCAAAAGAAAACAAATCCATTTGAACTAATTGTGCATAAAACGATATTTTCGCTGTAGCCACAATGTTGTAAGAATTTGGATTTTTTGTTGTTAATTTTTTATTTTTTAAATATAAGTAAATATGCTACAATGTTTTTTTTGGTAAATTAATGGAGAAGTTTTCTCAACATATGATATGGATTTGTTTACTTTTGCTGGAAATGTGAGGATTTGTACTATTTTGCTTGACCAGCCAGTTGGATTTGTTCTCTTTTGACTGACGTAATAAAGGCTGTTTTAAGCAAAAAAATATTTATTAAATCAACTTAGAAAAACATTTAAAATAAACAATAACTTATTTTATAACTAATTCTACTTGGGAAAATCACGAACATTAAACAGTCACAAAGTCTTTCCTGTTCTACATCTTTAGCATTATCTTCTTGTGTTATTTGTGTAGCGTTTACAACTATATTTTTTTTTATCATTATGACAGCTCACGAAGGATGATTATATATGTATATTATATCCTACAGATTATATATACATATATAATAAACCTAAGTACCAAAGTACCGTGAGTGTTTAACCCATTACTTCCCAGTTCTTCCGTCAACGTTGTCCAAGAACTGAAACATGCAAATGTTGCATTTCACAGCACCTTTTAGACAACGCGGTAGTGCCACCACGGACGTTATTTTAAATAACTACTACCTAAAAGTGTTTCTCCGGCACTGGGAATCGAACTCGGATCGCCGGGGTGGCGAGCCGAAACTCTGACCACTACGCTACCGGAGAGACAAATAAAATATAAAATATATATATTGCCATCAATGATATAAACTATATTGCCATCAATGATAATTTCATACCAAGCTAGTTCGGTATCTGACCGCCAGTCAACATTAAATTCTGCCTTTAGAAGACTTTCAACATTAGTGAGTTTTTCAGGTGATAAGTGATGTACTAAAGGTAACTGTTCCAATTCATAATTTTTTGAAGAACGTCCTCGCTTACCGAGATTTTGGAATATGTCAGTAGGTGATTCAAATCTATAATTAACTAGACCACGACACTTAACAACAGTATTATTCTTTTCAGTCATTAACTTTAGGTGATTTTTTTATTGCACTGATGCCTGGAAGTTATAAAGCATCCAATCCACACCCAACACTCTCACTTTTCCTAATTCTTCATACAGTGCTCTTTATTTTTAATACTGGCCTCTTGTCGCGATATTTTTTCTACCCTACCGAATACTCTATCCACTGGTAGGAAACTATGGCCTCTGACACTTCTACCTGATGCAATGGTAAAATATGTTTGCAGGCTGTGTGTTGCCTCTGTGGGTATTACCCAAAATCGCGGAACAGTTTGCAGCGCCAAAACAAGTTCAAAAAACGTCCCTCAACCGTTATTTTACACTGTTGAATACAATATGGCACATTATGTTTAAAATATAATATTTATTAGACAGTTCTAAAATAGCTCTGGATTTGTTCACTTTTGCACGGGTTATAACACCGCGTTCGTATTTTCTGCAATTCCGCTGAAATTAACGAAAATTAATAACTCACGAATTTGTTACTTTTTGGTTGAAATTCCTGAATTCACCAAACCATTATACAAGGATTTGTGTACTTTTGGTAAAACCTGGGAATGGGACTTTATAGAGATGATCGAGGTCTACATGATGCAATATTCATATCTCATTTTGTGGTAAAAATGGATTTGTTCACTTTTGCGTGGATGCTCCTCTTTTTATCACATAAACTGAAAGAGTTATGCTTAAAAAACCAATTTTTTGAAGTATACTTGGGTTTGCTTTTAAGGGTTGAAATATTTCAAGTAATGTTTCAAAGATTAGACATTTATTATTTAACATATTTGAGCCAATTTTAACTTGATTTAAGCTTTAATATGGGGTATAAGGGGTAGTTTTCACCCCCTAAAAAATAAAAAAGCGCTCATTGGCGTAATGTACACTTTAAGGGTGAGTCGAACCTAATTCCAACTTTTTATGCAAATCTATGCATTTTGAAAATATTGCCAGGTTTTGCATTTTTTCAGCTTCGTTTCCTGAACTACATGGGTAAAAAATAAATATTAAAAGCTGCTGCCCTAAAACTAATTTTCTTAGCACCTAGCACAGTTCTTAAAAATTATAAATGTTATTTACATGCGTCTCCTGTAAAAGCATGTGAGTAGAGCTTGTATGTTTTAACTGAAGTCGATCAGTTCTTCTTTTAACATGATCCAAGAAAACTTCCCTTTGTCGAATACCTTCAAACTTATTCCATAACCAATTAGACAACCTTCTATCCGCCAAATCAACATATAAGTAGCTCCAAATCGGTACCTGTTTCTTCTGATAATTATAATTTATTGGTCTGGACATTACGCTAAGATATTTTAAGACCTTTTCACGTATCTCTGGCTTTTCGGTGACATTTGTGTAATAACCTAAAGAATTAAATACTTATTAAAGATTGGAAAACGTTAAAAAGGTAAAACTACATAATTTTTAAGAATCTTAAGGCAAAGTTAAAATAAACACAGGTCAACATTTAATCTATAATGAAGCACCTAAAGTGGTCTGGTCCTACTAGGGTTTTTGAGGTCGCTAAATATGATGAGTGGGTTAGTTGAGCTCCATCACGTCAGGTTTAAGGTCAACTAAAGGTCGTATAGAGAAGAAACCTTCTGAAAAATTCATACATGTTTTCGAGGCCCGCAAGTTCGAATCCGTAGTTTCAATCAAACCGCGGCGCCTCCCAGAGCCGCGACGCCTCCCAGAGATCATTTAGGGTCATTTTAAGAAAATTCCTTAGTAAAACTGTTAAAGACTTCCAAAAAAAATCCAAGAGGCCTCCAAGTTTAAATTCTTGGTTTGTTTGACCCCGCGACGCCTTTCAGAGGTTATTTAAAATCATTTTCAGGACAATTGTCAGTGTACGTCCGTTAAAAAAATCTGAAAAACTAAACGTGATGTTTTTTTGGATAGCCGAGTCGGTAAACCACCCTCGCGTCAGGTTGAAGGTCATTCGAAGGTCAAGTGGAGAAGCAACCCTCGGAAAAATCTGAAAAAATTATACATGGTGTTTTTGGGTCGCTGAATTCAAATACCTTAAACTTATAACCACCAACCTAATACTTAATATCCTTGTTACCGGGTAACTCTAATTCCCAACACACAATTACCCAGTTACCCAGGAACCCCATACCCTAATGATTTGACACACAGTTTGTAACGAATCTCAAGAGTGAAAAAATGGTCTATTTTTGGGGTACTTTTGGAGGCACCCTTTATAATAGGTTCTCCGTATTTCAGATCAGTTAATTTATCCTGGTTGAACATCTCAGCATCTACTGTATTTTTCTTAACATCTGATTCTTCTGTGCTAATAGTTTTACTTTATATTCCAATAATAGATTTGGAAAATTTTTATTAGTAAAAACTTCACTTCCCTCTACGTTTATTTCCATACTGTCGTCACGATTTGTGTAAACAGGAAGTGAAAAAGTCACAGATGTGACTCGTGCATATAAAATACAATCTTTGATTATTCGGTTGTAGCCTTTCACATTTGTTAAGCAGAAGTAGCCTTAAAATGACCCCTAATGACCTTTGGGTGGCATCGCGGGATCAAACAAACTACGGATTCAAACTTGCGGGCCTTGAAAACATGTATACATTTTTTCAGATTTTTTGAAGGTTTCTTTTCTACTCGATCTTCGAATAACCTAACGTGATGGAGCCGAACTAACCCACTCATCGTATCTTGTTTCTTCTACAAGTCTGTAAAACTCCGAGACTGGTTGGTTGATATAATCCTGTGGGCTCATTTCCGGTTGCCTAAATAATGCCTGTTATTCAACGCTTCACATTCGCACAGGATATGGTAGGCTGTTTCTTTCCCATCGTCGCACATTCTGCAACTCTGGTCCCCATTGCATGAGCCTATCTTGTGTAGGTGTCCTCTTAGGTTATCGTGCCCTGTTAGTAACCCTACTGTTATGCGAAGTCTTTTCCTACTTTTGTCTAAATAGTTCTTTCTTCGATCTTTTGGATGGGCTTCTTATGAAGCTTTTTTCCATGTCTTATTCTACCACGATTGTCCCAGTATTCCTTGTGTTTGTTTCGGATCTATTACATGGTTTTAATATAATAAAATATAAGAATTGTGAATTCCTCATTTCACTGTACACGCCCGCTCCAGTTCCCTGCTCGGTTTTGAACCATCCTCAAAAACCCTAGTAGGACCAAGTCACCTTGGGTGTTTCATCGTAGATCAAATGTTGACGTGTGAAATTGACTATTTATATAATACATTTTTAATTTATTATAGTGGTTTGTACAGCTAAAAATGATTTAAGATTAGATTTAAAATTTTATAGCAGATATTTTTACTAACAGTAAAAATAAAGCCATTAATCTATTTGTGGAATGTAGCTAACCTTTTGAAACTGTCTTATGAATTTTAAAATGTTTGTTTTTTGCAATAAAAGTAATTTAAGGGAAAAAGATAGGTAGAATACACCTTACCTTTTTGTGGTAACAATAAAATTCATATTTAAAAATAAAAACATAAGAGAAACTATATATAAGCTAAAATTGTGTCTGTATTTACTTATTTAGAAAAATAAAATACTCGTACGTAAAAAAATGTAAGAATTTTTGAAATACAATATTTTCACTCCTTATAATAAACAGTAAAACCAATCAGGATTTGATGTAAGTTGTATTTAACATTTTTAAACTCACCCATATTTGAACAAGCAATAAATTCCATATGTTTTTCGTCTTCCTTGTCAGTGCTAAGAAGGTATGTAAAAATCCTTACTGGAAAGTCCAGTTGCCAGTTTGAAACGTTCAAAAAAGACTCATCAAAGGTATAATCTATTCCTTCAGTTATTAGCATTATTGCTTGATTGCAGCTGGAACCTAGAAATCGCACAATCAAAGAGCATTATCTTTCCTGTAGTTTACCTAAAGTAACTCAACTTGAAGATATCTTGACCTTACGGGCGGACCATATCTTATAAAGAACACTTTATATGACTGTAGAATAAATTAGAATTTACTTTATTTACCTGTCATTAAATAATAAATTTTAATTCTAAAATGACCCCAAAGTTACAAACAATGTAATTTAAAGTATAGTTTAAAAACAACTATTTAACGAACAAGGACAATTGTTGAAGGTTCAGATTGTTAATGCCCGAGTTAGTTTCAAACTTTTTTGGCATCTGTTTTATTACATAATTTATTTTAAAGTTTTTTCGGGATGTATTTCTGTTTAAGGCTAACAACCCGAAAAATACCTTAATGGTGGTTATTCGAATAACAAGTTCATAAATAGACTCAATTTTTGTTTTTCGCATATTTAGTTAGTACAAATACTATAAACTTACTATTAATAGAAAGTCATGGAGTAAGAATGTCTATTATTAAATGATTTTGTATACGTTGATCATATTACCCAAAAATAATCGATAGCCGAAAAAATTATTTTGTTAACCCAAACTAGAAATATCTTAGAATTAAGATTAAAACCGTGTAACAAGTAGTCAAATTTGCAAAAATAAAATGTTTTTGTTCAGGCCTCCTTATTTGAATAGTAGGTATATTTATAGGCTATTGGGTAAAAAAGCTGGCCAATTAGAGATACATATAAAACATTTTTTTAAAATACTATAAACTATACTCAATTCAAAGCCGCACTGCTGCCTTAGTTTAGCGGGTTCAAATTGCATTTTTTTAAACCTAAAAAACATCGTAAAAAAATAGTTTTTTCAATATAACTCGAAAACTATCGATTTTAGAAAAAAAAACACTAAATTAAAATTGATGGTCTAATAAAACGACGTAACTTTTGTTCAAAATTTTTTTTTCGTGGCTCTTTTACTTTTTAAAATATTAACGATTTAAATTAAAAAAAAAAATATCTTAAAAACTAAAAAAGCTACGAAAAAATGTATTAAAAAATATGCTTTTTGATAAGCTCTATAAAAAAGGTTATATACACGTTTAAAAAAAAAGGTAATTAAGAATATATAAAAAAAATGATTTTGGCCATTAAAAATTTCGCTTATAACAATATTTTTTGGTACAAGTAAGTATACCAGCTTTGATCCATCTAAAAATTGATTCAAAATGTTCTATTCATTGAACGAAATAAACTAATACCCATGTGTCTTGAGGCAATGGGGATAAGGTGGTAGCACGGATATTTTGTTTAATTTTATTTGATCCAATAACTGTAAGCATTTTGATCCACGTAAAACTTTAATCAAAAGAAAATTTAAAATTTATTTTATTAAAAAATAAGTGCGTTTTCTATCTGGGTATTATATACCTGGCAGGATGCTTAACATTTCTCGATCTCCTATGCAACTATGTGTATAACTCATCGTTTAAATATTTTTGTAACTATATGTGACAATATCCAATACTTTTATATTAAGTCAGATTGGAAATAACGCTATTTATTTATTTAAATATTATTATTAATAATTAATAAAGACAGTTACTTGTTCAGAATGATTTTGAGAAAATTTTAATCATATTTTTAACATTAAAAAACTTTTTTTAATTTTTTTTTAGCGTAGAAGTTTAAAAACATTTCTCTTATTAAGCTTTCTACTTCTTCTAGGCTTAAAGCCTTTTTATTGAAATTATTGTATTTACCTATTTATTTACTACTTTAAGATATAATTAAATTAAAGTTTAAACATTAGTTCAACTAAAAAAGAAATATGTGCTATATCTATGTGGGTTCTATATACTTTGCAGGACGCTTGTCATTTCTCTATGTCCTATGTTGCTATTATTTGTATTATTTGACTGTAAGCCTGGAAGAAGTAGATAGCCTAATAAATAAATGTCTTTAAAGTTTAACGCTAAATAAACTTTAAAAAAAAATTTTTTGATGTAAAAATTATGATTAAAATTTTTCCAGGTCATTCTGAACGAGTAACTGTCCTTATAAATTATTAATATTAATATTTAAATTGATAATTAAATTTTGCCCCAAAATAAGTAAATAAAATATTCGTGCCACCATTTTATTCCCCATTATCTCAAGGCACATGTGTATTAGTTTATTTCGTTCAATGAATAGAACATTTTGAATCAATTTTTAGATGTATCGGAATTGATATACTAACTCGTACCAAAAAATATTGTCATTAGCGAAATTTTTAAGGGCAAAAATCACGTTTTTGTTCATGTCGTTAATATCTTAAAAACTAAAAGAGTTTAAAAAATTATTAAAGAGTTACGTAGTTTGATTAGGCCATTAATTTTTATTATTTACCTTTTTTTCCTAAAATTAATAGTTTTCGAGTTATATTAAAAAAAAAAGATTTTTCAGGTTTTTTTTTAATTAAAAAAAGGCAATTTAAACCCGCTGAGCTGAGGGGGCAATGCGACTTTGAACTGAGTATAGTTTATAGTATTATAAAAAAAAATGTTTCATGCGTATCTCGTATTGGCCAGCTTTTTGCAGGCGCCTCCCGGACTACTAGTTTATGTATCTTTTCTTTTCTGTGACTACTACCCTTATAACATAATAGTTTTTTTATTAGGTAAACATCGTAAAATGATTAGTTTCTAAAATACTTACTTCGATTTGTTAGACGAAAATGCTTAAGAATTTCAAAGGCCTTCTCCAATCCTAATGTTATATTAGCAACAAACCCTAGTTCATATACAGGTAAATTTTCTCTTAAAAGCCGTAAATTTTCTTCATTAGCCTAAAATGTTTCCATTGTTTTATTTAATAATCGATATATTAACGGCTATTTAACCAACAAGGGTAATATTTATGGGCCATTAATGATTAAGGCCATTTAAAGCGAATGATCTGAACCCCCGCTAGGGGCATAAATAAACGATCGCCAAAAGAGGAACATTTATTATACTATAGAAAGCTATTAAAATTAAAAATCAGTAAATATTCTTGCAAATTTAACCAAATTTTCCAGTTGCAAGCTTAGATAAATTTGTTACAAAAATAATAAATAAATAAGAATAAATTCTTAGGAATTTTTGGTAAATATTTATGAAATAATAACAAACCGAGTACATTATTTATTATAAAATCTTTCTTCTTTCATAAGGTACAATTTTTTTAAATTCGTTTATCACAGTACTTATATCAATATTTGCAGCTAATTCCTGTTCCACAAATGGAACCAGGAGATTTTCTAAACGTTCTTGGCGCATTGTGGATCTTAATTTTAATTTTACCATACTCATTTTCGAGAAGGTGTGATCGCGTGTAATTTTTAAATCGAACCTTATCAAATAATAATTTTCATAAGTTAAATACAGTAATCTTTTTCAGGCTAGTGTGAGTGCCACGGCACCCACGGCACCCACTGTGCGCACGCCTATGAGTGTGTGTTATGTTGAAAATAATTCACGCGAGAATTTCTTAAGTGATTTAAAAAACATAACACACAAGTAGCATACAATGTTTTATCCAACAACTGAGATATCATAATAAACGACCAGAAGGTTTTATTCAAGAACTGAAAAAAATTACAGGTATTTTTTGGGAATAAGTCTTTTTTAAAGCAGAATTTATAAATTTTTATTCAAATGTTTTGCATTGACGTTTGGTGCTGCTTGCACAGCCATTGAATTATACCTTAGTATATAGTTCAATAGTCTGAGCATTCAAGCTCGGATTCAAGTAGGTTGTTTTTGGTGGCCATAAATTTTAACGTTGTTAGATTCTATCATGCAAAAGCAGGGTCTAGAGTTAAAAAATGGAAAAAAATTGTGAAAATTATGTGCTCCAGGACACTATTACAGAAGCAAAAGAAGCGGCAATGTAGATATTACCAGAAAAATTTCGAGATTGTTATGACAAGAAGTGCAAAGTTTTTGAAAAATGCATGGATTTATAAAAGATAAAAACAATTGACGAAAACGTTTTGCTAGCTTATTTTTTTGATTTACAAAAAAAATTTGCTTCATCGTCTTTATGGACTAAATACTCTATGCGTCGCCCGACCCTTCATCTGTATAAAAAATCGACATTTCAAAATATGGCAAATTAACTAGTTTTTTTTTCAGACTAGTGTGGGTGCCACGGCACCCACGGCACCCACGGCACCCACGGCACCCACGGCACCCACGGCACCCACGGCACCCACGGCACCCACGGCACCCACTGTGCGCACGCCTATGAGTGTGTGTTATGTTGAAAATAATTCACGCGAGAATTTCTTAAGTGACTTAAAAAACATAACACACAAGTAGCATACAATGTTTTATCCAACAACTGAGATATCATAATAAACGACCAGAAGGTTTTATTCAAGAACTGAAAAAAATTACAGGTATTTTTTATGGACTAAATACTCTATGCGTCGCCCGACCCTTCATCTGTATAAAAAATCGACATTTCAAAATATGGCAAATTAACTAGTTTCTAGTAAATTCCAAGGATACAAACCCAAATAATCCCAAACGTTGGAAAGAAGTAAAACCTTTTTACGACAGGCCTCAGACAGTGAGTATTTACTAATGAAAGTAGCTTTGATTATGGGAATTAGTGGGGCTTGTAGATGTGACGAGTTTATCACATTTAAAAATTGAGAACGTTTAAAATAAAGAAAATTATTTATTTGTTGTATTGCCAAACACAAAAACTAAAAAACAAGAAGTTTTACTATTCTTTAAGAAGCATTTTCAGTAAACCCTGTTGATTTGTGTAAAAAATACATTTATGTGCAACCAAAAAACCCCAGCCACAGCCGCTTTATTGTCTATGTCACTTTCATTTAATATTTATGTTAATTTAAATACCCGTAATAATAACAATAAAAAATAAATACATATTTTAGAACAAGAGAGTGAGTTATAAACCATAACCCACTAGTGGGTTAAAAGAAAACCTAAAATAATTTAAATTTTTAATATATTTTATTTATGTACGCATTTTTTATTTCTTACATATCTTAAAACCCGTGAACAATTTTTCACTGAACGTTCATAATTTTTTAGTGCTTTTTTTGTGATCTATTTGGAAGAGTCAATCAAATCTATGCGTGCCCAAGTATATAACCTGGGACCGGTACCTAAAGGGCGCATAACCCAAACAATATTTCAACAAGTATATATCAAAAAAATAAATAAATTTAAATTTGGTATACAAATCGGCAAGAAAAAAGTTTATTTCACACCAAATTTTGACTGAAAATTTTATACCAGTCATTTTAAACCAATCAGATGCTTTATTTCGACATTGTTACTATGGCAACCAGCAAATTTTCAGAAATTTTTTTATCCACATAAGCATGTAGACGTAAAAATAATAAGTAGAAATTTCCCGGCAAATGACAGCTATCATATAATTAGACAATAATAATATTTTTCATTCAATATTTATTTTAAGTATTTATGGGGGAGGCCCATAGTAAAATTAAAAAATATATCAGATAAATTATTATACAATATTAATTGATTTCATACAATTTTTTCAATAGGTTTCAGGGAATTGTCAATATTGACTAAAAAACGAAAGTAAATACGTTCGTATTGCGGAAGACTTTTTTCTGATTTTCCCCGTGCCCTAGCGAAATAAAAAATATAATATTAGATCAATTATTATATAAAATTAATTGATTTCATACGATTTTCTTACTAGGTTTTAGGGAAATGTTAATATTGACTAAAAATGAAAGTGGATAAGTTCGTATTTTTGGAGATATTTACTGGGTTGCAGAAAAATGTCAATATTGATTAAAAATGAAAGTGGATGTGAGACATTTTTTAAATTTTTTCCCGCGCTCTAGAAATAAAATAAAATTTGTAATATCAGATACATTATTATATAAAAATAATAATTGATTTCATATTATTTTTTTACTAGGTTTCAGGAAAATGGCAATATTTACTACAAACAAAGGTGATATACAGCAAAAAATATATAACTATACCTATACATATGTTTTCTTTTTAAATATAATTTCGGTATAAAATTTTCTTACCGAATATCCCACGTGCTTGAATAAATTACCAGAAATATGTCTCTAAATGAATTTTTAAAGAAAAATATCCGTCGTCGCTTCGCGACTTGTGATAATTTTTAAAAAAGTTATGTACTCTCTCTAGGAGATTAAATTTGAAAATTTCATAGGTAAACACTTATTTATATATAGTTATTACATATAGGTAAATTATACTGTGTTAACCATGTGCGTACCTTGACAAAATAATTAAGGTCAAATTAAAAACCTAATACTCTTAAAATATTTCACTATATTTAAAAATTTGGTATTTATCTTACCTGAAACAAAGTTTCATTGAAACAGTCAACAAGTGGTAATGTAGCATTTGCAAATGTAAAAATATTAACAAAATCATTGTCATTAAGAGTATCTAATATATCATTGACTATTTGTACAGATAGTCCTCTCTTATTTCCCTTCATAGAGCCGGAACTATCAAGTAATATAATTATATCCTTAGGGGAAGTCATTGCTTCCGTAAACCACGATCTGGTACGAAAATCATAGGTTTGATAATATCTTTCTTGTGACCATTTTACAGCTGAAAAAGTAAAAAATAAACTCAATAATAAGCAATTTAATATTGTCTATTTTTATCAAATAAATAACACAAAATTTCAAAAATACTACTACTTACTAATTTTGTTTTTAAAATTTAAGCTTTTTTTACTAAAAGAAAATTTTGCAGGAAAAAGAAGAATTTGGTAGGTGATGTATCAAAAAATTAAAAATTGAAAATAAATTTATTTAAAAACTTATAAAAAATTATACCCTTCTCCATAAACTACACAAATAAAATTTAAAATATGCTTTATGGCCCAAAAAGTATATCTTGTTTGTGTAACAATACAATTTAATTTAATATTTCTTTAAGAAACTATATTTTCATTTGTTTGATGATTTTTTTAGTGCCCAATATGTACAGGGTCTTTGATTATATTTACGTGGCTTCTGAGGCCTTTAATTTTGAAGACAGAAAAAAATGTTTTATATAAAAGTTGTAGGATTTTTTTCATATTATCTTTTGAAATTATCAGTAAAAAAATATCGAAATGAAAAAATGGAAAAATATAGACAACTTCAATTGTTTTAAATGGAACACCCTGTATATTATGCGCTACAACGAAAGATCTTTTTTTCTGATTTCAAATATATATATATACATTGATGATATTTGGATGAACCATTTTTGAGATATTTTAGGTTGAATTATTAATAAATTACAAAAAAGTTTCATATTAGTATCAAGAAAGCCATGGAAACAATAATATTGTTATGTTGCTGAATTTGGTAAGGGGTTTTCTCTGGACCAATAATGTTCATTTTTGTGATTAAACATTCCTGCTAAAGTGAAGGAAGACTTGTCGGTGAATAGAATTTTATTTAAAAACTTTGGATCCTGGTGCATAAACCTAGCTAATTCTAATGCATACTTAGGTCGGTCCTGCATTTTTTGTTCGGGAAGATTCTGAAGAGACATATATTTATAAGGATAAAATTTGGAAAATTTTAAGGTTAAATAAATTTTATAATCTGTTTTATTAAGTACAGATGCCTCATTCGAGATTGATATTTTAGAATTTTTAAAATTATTAAAAGTAGTTAGTGCTAGTCCAATAGAAAAATTATAATAATTATCCTGAAATAAACGAGGATATCCAAAACTTTGTTTTCATTTCCTTCTGCAGTCCTTTTCTTCATTTTAAAGCTTTTTCGTTCAATAAACTTGATTACTATGTATTTAATAGTATCTACAGATGGTACCCGTTGTTAAGGATATAATAAGTAATATTCCCTTTGCACTGTCGTCACATTATTATTGTTACCATAAAAAAGACGCATAATAGCGATTTTTTGTTTTTCTAAATAGCCATTCGACAAAAAATCAATACAAACTACTTTTAATAGTTAAAATGATAAATTTTAAATTTTTACCATATTGATACGTCAAATGTATTAAAACAATTTTATCGTTTTCATGGCTTTCTTGATACTAATATGGTTTTTTTTTTCAATTTAGTTACATAAGCTTAAATATCTCAAAAATGGTTCATCCAAAAATCATTAATGTATATATATTTGAAATCAGAAAAAAAAGATCTTTTATTGTAGCGCATAATATACAGGGTGTTCTATTTAAAAAAATTGAAGTTGCCTATATTTTCCATTTTTTTAATGCGATATTTTTTTACTGATAATATCAAAAGATAACATGAAATAAAACCTACAATTTTTATATAAAACATTTTTTTCTGTTCTCAAAAATGAAGTCTTCAGAAGCCACGTAAATATAATCAAAGACCCTGTACAACGCTATATTACTTTAAATTTTTAAATATTATTATTTTTATTATAGTATGGAAGATAAAATATTTTTAAATTACAAGTTATTAAATTATTATTAATAACAAGATGACATACTACCCAAAAAACCCTATCTTTCAGCAATGATAGCCAACATATATATTTGAAAAAATAGACATAAAGAAAGTAAAAAATAAATAATGGCCGAGATACGTGGATGATATTATTATTATTATTTAAAAAAGAAACGACAAAACTTTATGTATTTTCGTTACAAATTAATAAACTTAGAATTTCGATTAACTTTACGATTAAAAAATAAAACCACTGTGTCGGGGATCAAAGAAACAATAATTACATCCACACCAACTGTTCTGAGTATTAACTCATACAAGACAGTATCTCAACTTTTATAAACCATGTAAAATTTCTGGTGAATAAAGCAACAATTTGTAACTTAGCAATAATACTTCAGGAAATAATTAATATAATTAAAAAAAATCTCTTAACAAATAGATATTTCGTCAAATTAGTCAAGCAAATTTTAAAACAATGTTAGAACGAAGTGTACTAGTAAGGAATAAAGAACAAAAGTAGGTGCTTATCACATATGTCAAGGACCTTAAAAAAAATAGGAACCCTACAATATTGATATCGTATGTAGATCCAACGCATACTAAGGAAGCCACCAAATGAAAAATCACTCATATAATATGATGTGAGAGGCTGTCTCTTCCACTTCGTCACATAGTCTGCAAATGGGTTCTTCTCTATGTTTTCTTAGGGTGCAGTGTCCGGTTATTAATCCTGTCACTATTCTAATCTGATTCCTATTTAGTTTTAGTAATTCACTTGTCAATGCTTTCGATGAGGAGTCCAACATTGATTTACTGTGATATTGCCTTGGAATGTGGTTCCAGTATGACTGATGTTGTGTTTGAATCCACCGAGTCATGTAGCCACGAACCGAGGCTTTTTGTATTTCAAAAATAGGTTCAGGACCCACAAACATTGCTGCGGAGCCTCGCCTGGCCAGGGAGTCTGCATTTTCATTGCCCTGTATTCCCCTGTGTCCTGGCACCCAGGAAAGTGTAACTTTGTTGTGGTTAGCCAGGTTTAAGAGGCATTGCAGACAGTTCCAAACCAATCTTGAGTTGACTTGTTGGGATGCCAAAGCTTTTATGGCCGCTTGACTATCAGAGAAGACAGTAACGTCCCTGCCCAAGAAAAGGTGGAAGTATTTGAGAAACAAAAGCCATGAGAAATTAAACAGGCGGGCTCATAATGACGAAAATGGAAAGAGTACTCTCAGGAGTAACTAAATATTGCGAGTGAGATAGAGGAAAAAAACATTAGCTTCCATTCAGCAGATGTAAGAATACAAACACCAACACTTCAAGAAGTTAAGAATGCGATAGCATCTCTCAAAGACCACAACACGCCAGGCAACGATGGTATAAATGGAGAACTGCTTCTGCACCAAAGAATATATGAAATGATTCTAAAAATATGGGAACAACAGGGAATACCTTAAGAGTGGAACGGAAGCGTCATTATACCCAAAAGGAAGCAAGGAACAATTTCGAAATTATAGAGGTATATCGCTTATCACACAACATACAAAGTTCTAGCAATTATAATACTGAGAAGGCTGACCTTATGCGGAAGATATTATCGGTGACTATTAATGCGGATTTCGTGCTGGAAGTTCAACGATAGATCAAATATTTTCGATCAGACAAATATTAAAAAAGAACTGGAGTTTAACCGGAATGTTTATCAAATCTTCGTGAATTTTCAGCAAGCATATATGACTCCATAAAAAGAAGCAGGTTATGGGTGGCAATGTTAGAGATGGGCATACCAAGGAAATTAGTAGAGCTAACACAATGAGGAAGTTGCATATATTTTTTTTATTGAAAACCTATTTAAAATTCTGTAAATGCCCTTAAAAGTTGATATGTGCTTGTAAAATATTTTAAAACTAAGCAATTATTAAATAATTAATTATTTAAATTTTAAATATTACAAGGTCAACGAAAACGCTCTCTGATTGGTCAAGCCACGTGTGACGCCAAGATCCGATAAACAAAGTGTTGGCCCACGCTTGGCCCAAGCGCTGCCATTTAATCATTGGTTATTCCGTTTGTGTTTACATCGGATTGGGGCTAATTTAGTATACCTAAAGACGAGTTTTTAATTATATATTAATATTAAACCTGATTTAGCGTGTGACGATAGCCGGTTTAAAGTTTAAACGAGAGAGCATGGATGTAACAGAGGATTTAAGAGGCCCGGAACATAAATACTATAAATGTTGTGTAGTGCCATTATGTAGTTTCACAACAAAAACCGGCCCCAACAAATTATTTTTTAACGTTCCAAAAGATAAAAAAATACGAAAGAAATGGTGTATAGCGATGAAGAGGGATGTGGAGAAAAGTCCAGTTAGTGTAAAATCTACTTTACATATCTGCGAAGATCATTTTAATGTAACTACCTAATATTTAACTTGCCTCAAAAACAGACAACATTTCTCAAATATTAAATATCATTTTCTCTGTTTTTATTTAATAATTAGACATACAAAGTGGAAAAAAACTATTTTAATAAGATCCCTTCGGTAAGACAGATAAGGTATTATTTAACAAAATCTATTATTTCGGTTTTGAGGTTATCTTTTTACCACAGTTTTTACTTTTACTTTATAAAACAGCACTGCACTACCTATAGTATTATTACTTTAAAATAATGTTTAATTTTGAATACATACCTTGTAGCTTTTACTCATTTTAACTCAGCTCCCATGAAATTTGGGTTATTTCCCAGAAATGTAAACATTGATAATGCATCAATTTTTGGCAAGTTATCAGATTGCCCTTGGACAAATCCAGCTTCAGTAGAAGTCATAATAAATGAAGTCTAGTTTTTAAAACAATTATAACAGAACAATATTTTGTTGGCACAACGAAAGCAAATAAAAACGGCATCAAGAAACACGCCCAACTAACAAAATCATAAAACAAAATCACCTTGATGCCGCTTAAATGACAAGCAAAACAGACAGTGTGACAGAGAGTCGTTTTGACCGATACCGGATCGTGACGTCACAGCAAGCTATCCTTGTTTGCAAGCTACGTTTTGGCGCGGAGAAAATTATTTTGAATTTAAACATTTTTTTATAGAACAACAGTAAGTTGAAAATTAGAAAAATATATGGCAATTGATACTTTATAGTTTTAGAAACTTTATAAGTAAAAAATAAAAAAATGTGCAACTTCCTCATTGTGTGTAGTAAGATCAGAAGACCACAGATTGATAAAAACAGTATTCCTTGAGACCAGATGGCAGAAGATCAATAGGTGGACCCAGAAAAAGATAAAAGGGTGCTGTCGCAGGAGATTTATCTAAGATGAAGCAAGTGAAAGCACAAAATCGTAGGAGATGAAGAGCAATAGTGGATGCGGCTACTTGCGACTCACTTAAAGTTGTAAGGCCAGAAAAGAAAAAGAAAAAGAAGAAAAAGAATCTCTGTTCAAAGCATTTAGTTTCTGTAAAGGTACTATACTAGGCATATAATGTATTCGATAGTAACTGGAAGACGACTGGAGATACTTACCAGTTAAAATTGTGTTTTTAAAATAATTTTTATAATAAAAGATTAAAAAACTTCATGATTGATGATGGGTTTGGTTTTTTATTAATATATGTTAAATAATTACCTGGATAATGTCTCATAAATCCAGAAGGACTTGCAAAATATTGCCATGTTAGTTCAGGGTCAAATAAAAAATTTTGCTTGAATACCAGATCCAAAGGTTCAGACCAACGGATACCCTCTAGTATTTCAACATCTAAACATACAAAAGATACTGCTTAAAAAATGTTATCTTAAGAATACTTGCCTTACTTAATACTTTAAAACATAGATGTGCACATGATCAGGTGTCAGCTTGCTTATTTTATGAAACTCCCCATATATTATTCCATTTTCAGATTTTACACAAGATTTTAGACAGATTTTTATCTATCATGTCCTATACCTAAATCTAGGTATTTTTGATTTATTTAAGTTTATATGTCAAAAATTACATTTGCAGGGCCTAAAATAGTTATTGCTATAAGAAAGCCTTTATTATGTAATCTGAGTCGAATTTATTGTTAACAATGACCTACTTTAATATACATTTTTATCAAGCTACTGCTGTTTTGAAGTTTATACTCCTATTTCTTTAAAAGAATTTACTCTTAGTTGGCTATGTCGGTCAAATATCTATATTGCGATATCCAATATAGCCAACTCTGAGTATTATTAAATTGCCGCATAAAAATATAAAACTGCCAATATATTAAAAACTAAAAATTTTCGGAATAGACTACCCTATACAATTTTGCCCTTATTTTTATTGCCAAATAAGATAAAATTATAAATTTTTGAGTTTTTAATTAAAAAAAAAATATATAAAAATAAAATATGGCAATTATATCAATTTAATTTTATTTTTCAAATACTATGTATAGCAAGTTATTAAAATATTACAAAAAATATGTAAAAGTATCCTTTTTAGCATTAAATCCAACTCAGATTAAATAATAAAGGCTCTTTTATAGCAAAAAGTAATAATTTTTTTGAGCCTGCTTGCTTAGATTTTGTCATTGGACATGATACATAAAATCTGCCTTAAATCATTTGTAAAATTTAAAAATGAAATAATTTATAAGGTTCTTCATTTAAAATAAGCAAGTTGTCACCTACTTCCCGTATAACCCGAAGTGCCACCAACTTAAAAATATTTTAGCCGATTTGCTCCCATCGATATTAGTATACCTTTCGCGGCAATTTGTCGTGGGACACCCTGTATATGTTCAATGTCTATTTTAAAATACTAGAGATCATTGAGTACCTTAAAATTGTATATTAAGCTAAAAAACAGCTATATCGAATTTCTTACCCCCGATAAGTTTTTATAATAATCAATTTAAACCGTGATAATAGGTAATTCGTATACAGTGTGTATCAGCCAAATAGAATAAATTCAATAATAAATAAACGGGGGCGTGTTCGAAAAAATACTCGGACACTTGTAGCGGTATTTTTAGTTACGCATTTTTTTCAGTAAATACTTTTTATACAGGGTGTGTCAGGTAACTGTAGCCAACACTAACTTTCCTAATTTAAATGCAACGCCCTGTATATTAGACAATTTTTGGGTTCTTCAGAACATTCTAGATATATTTCATGTACAATGTCCTATACCTATTTTTAACTGTTTCGGAAATATTAGGTGCTTTTAGATGTATTGTTTTTGCACGCTTGCCACTTACTTAAGTGTTACTTTGCGAGCATGTACCTACTAGAGGCAGTCTTGGGAACAAGCATGCGAGAGAGAAGAAAGAATATGTGTATAACATCTCTTTCCCTCTCTCTCTCTTTATTTGTCGATGGTGTATACACCCCTCCCGTCAATTAATCAGCACGCGGAGCGAGAGAAATATTATACAGCTATTCTTCTTACTCTTTCGCACGCTTGTCCGCATAGCCGAGCGGCAACGCTGCCCCTAGTAGTTATATGCACAAAAAGTAAGCCTCAAGAAAGTGGCAAGCATGCAAAGGCAATAGATGCAATAAACCTAAAAACGCTTAATATTTACCAAACAGCTAAAGATAGGTATAGGACATTGTACATAAAATATGTCTAGAATGCTTTGAAAAAAACAAAAATTGAACAATATACAGGGTGTTGCATTTAAATTAAGAAAGTTGATATTGGCTACCGTCACATGACACACCCTGCATAAACAGTTTTAGTTGAAAAAAATGCGCAATTAAAAATACCAATTGACATGTCCGAGCATTTTTTCGAATACGCATCCATTTATTTAATATTCAATTTATTCCATTTGGCTGATCCACACTGTATAATTTTATTCCCTTGAAATGTAATAACCTTACCTCTTTCGTATATATTTGTAGCCACTTTTACAACACTAAGATTCATGTTGACTTTTTCATCAAATCGTATATCATAACTTAAAGGTAAATTTAAGTAGGTGGTATTGGGTCTAATGTAATCCTTCAGATTGTCACAGTCACAGGAGAAGTCTTCGTTTTCATAGGTTGATCTTTTTTTATAGAGGCTTTTAAGTTCCTGCTTGGTAAACATGTTATATTTTAAATCTTTTAGATTTTGTTGGTTACACCACCAGTGACATTCTGCCTAAAATAAAAATATGCATACTTATTGTGAAAAAAAAATGAGTAGCGGCTTATAACACAATAATAGACCATTATTTCTGTAAATGCATTATTATTTTTTTATGTTTATGAGTAGGGTTGATAAAAATTAGTTTATATTAAGTCTGCATAATAGACCGCTCAGATTATAAAGCAACCATGTTATTTTTTTTAATAAACAGCTGATAATTGAACAATTAAAGATACATTAAAGCAAAAAAAATGTTTAAACTACCCGATGTATCAGTTATTCATCATCAGTAATTAAAGATGATCTTCACTCATCTGCCAACTGGATGAAAACTATTTTTTATCAAATATAATTTGTACATAAAAATATTGTGAAAAGGTTACCTAAAAAAATATGGTCAGGGTTATAAATTAATTAAAAAGAAAATTTGACACTTTTGATACTTTCTGTATAATATCAATTTTAATTTTTTTATTCTTTATGACAGTACTGATACCACTAAATGTTTTTTCTTCAATTTCATTACTAAAGCTTCTGGAAATTTTTGAAATTTAAAACTAGGAAACTTATTAAAATTTTTAATTTATAAAAAAATTTATTGGTAAATTAGTACTGCCATGTGGAATATAGTTATTAAGGTATCAAGGATATTATAAGGATAATAACGCTTGAGGTCGATGGTGTGTTTCCCGAGGGCCTTTGGCCCGAGGGATATACGTTGACCGAAAGCGTTATTATCCTTAATACCCGTGGTGCCTTCAACGTTTAATGTCCGACTAAATATTCTTTATATAAGAAAAATTTGAATGAATTTTGAATGTATTAGTTTAAACCAAATCAAGTACTAGCATTTACCTGAAAAAATTGTCGAAACGTAATTGTGGTAACCATGGTTGTAAGTTATTTGTCAATAAGACAGCACATAAAAAATAATTTTGCGATTGAGGCATAAAAATGTCCGAAGTAGTGGAAAATACCCATTTTCCCCAAGATATTTTAGTGAAAGCTGCTAAAGTTGAGCATGCGCTTGTGCCAGAAAAAACTAGGCGGATTTACGGGAAAGAATATTTCCATTTTGACAAATAATAATATTATGTCAAAGTCAGTTAAATACGAAATATTACCCCAGGGCGTTATTAAAAAAATAACGCCCTAGGGCCTACAAATTTACCAATAAATAAACAATAAATTTCTTCATTTAAGCATTTATTACGAAAATACAAACATACTTTAAGTTTTTTTTAAGAATAATCTTATGAAAAATTTATAGAAATTATTTATTATTGATAAAAATTTGTATTTTTTAAGGCATTATATTAATTTGAGTCTAAATTATATTTTCCTGTAATTCTTTGGGGGTGAAATAACCTCCAATCATCCCTAAAATATCGTACAATAAAAAAGGCAAACAAAAAAATGTTTTGCTTTTTGCCTTAATTTTGGATAAATAGCCATTTTGCGACCAAAAAATATTTCCCTTCCCTAAGGGATTATAAGTACCCCTCGCACCCATTTTTTAAGGGATGCTTTTTATTTGAAACAAAGTGAAGTGTAAAAAAATGTGAAAGTAATTATTGTAAACTTATTGTTTTTATTTTACATTAAATTAGATATTTTTTTAACCCCCAAGGGAGATTTACGGATTTATTTTAGTTGTTAATGGGATGATTTTTTTTTAATCAAAAAAAATGGATTTTGATTCAAAATCTAAGCAAAATGTAAGAAATTAATTTTTGCGCACTCTTTATCCTGTTTTAGGGGTAGTTTGTCACGTCAAAAGGGTAAAAACATTTGGTGATACTTTTTTGTAAGCAAATTTTTTGGTATTATAAAAAATATTTAAAAAAATTATTTTAAATTCATGGTTTTAGTTTTAATTTAAATTGGATATTTTCTAAGCCCCCAAAAGGCGCACCCCTTTTGCGGTACTTATAATCTCTTAGGGGAGAAAAATATTTTTTTGGGCGCGAAATGGCTATTTATTTAAAATTTTAGGCAAAAAGCACAAATTGTTTTTGTTTGCATTTTTTTTAATTGTTCGATATTTTTGTTACAAATTTTTATCAATATTATATAATTTCTATAATTTTTTTTTTAGATTATTCTTTAAAATGGGCGGTTTTTACCCTTTTAGGGGTGTTCCGGGGGTTTAAGGGTTTCGGGACCCCCAAATTTGGAATCAGTGATCCAAAAACTTGATCTGGAAGTTTTTTAAGGTGCCTAAAGAGCATTTTTAAAGTTTATTATAAGATTTAAAAAAAAAACCCTAAAAAGGGTGTTTGTTGCATTTTTAGGGGTGATTCAAGAATTTCCAACTGCGAAAACCCAAATTTCGAAATAAGCGATCCAAAAAACATACACTAAAGGTAGTCTCCACTTGCAGCGAAATTGGGCACCCAGGACCCGCGTTTTGAATGGACTATTAATTTGAATCCTGTAGCACTGACAAATAAGTAAAGTGCCGGCACCAAACAATAAAGCAACAACCATTGCATACATTGCATAGCTGTCAGCTTGAAATATTACCCAGTTAATTTAAAACCTACCTTTTAACTAGCGAAAAACCTATTACAAACAACAATTTGTTTTAATTCATGGTATTTTAGCTAAGAAAATATGGAACTAAAAAGGCATCTTTGTCATGTTATGGCAGAATTTTTAGAATCCGCTTTTACCAAAGAATATTTATATAAAATCGAATCCTAATACTTACCAAAAATACATCCTCTATTATTTCTTGTGTTCGTGTGTAATTCTCTTCGGAAATCTCTATTCCATCGGCATCATAAAAAAAGTATTTGTTTTGTATGTCATTTTTAGAACTATCAACTGCTGTGAAATTTTTTCTATAATAGGATAAAAACTCGGCATATTCCGCAATTCTCTAAAAATTAGAATATAAATGAATTAATTTATTTTTTGTTCACAAAATCGTTTTTATTTTAGGTCTTAATGTGCTGTGCCTGAAAATCTTTATTTAACTAAGGGTCATAATGCAATTTTATACATTTATTTTAAAAACACTGCCTATGGGTAATACAGATACCATTTAATTACATGCATATGGACTGATGGGCTGAATTTTTTTATCAATTTATTTTTTTATAGTAAACACAAAAAAAAAACAAGAAAGGAGAATACTAATTTATATTTTTTTTTGGACAAATTTGTTTACAAAATGTAAACATTGTAATGTGTGAAGTTATGAGCATTTTTTAAAATAGAAAAATTAAAAAAAAAACTATTGAAAGACAAGCATTTATTTATCAAAATTTTTAACAGCTCATAATTAGAATAAAAATATATGTTGCAAGACAACGCAACATGCACTAACTTTCTTACAAAAAATGATTTGAACAAGATTTGGAAAAGTAATGGACAAACTTTACCAGGTTTTTAGTAGTTAAAATTAGAAACAATATCACATTAAAAAAAGATAATCATATTAAATTAAATTATGCTTAAAAAGTAACTAATTACACAGGATGTTCTGGAATAACCGCAAAATATTTAAAGAAAGAAAGCAAAAATATTTCGTAAGAAAGCTAGAGTCGCCTTACATGAGATAATTTATGATGGTTTTTGCCCGATATTGTTAAAACGGTTAAAGATAAATTTAAATAATTTTTAAAGTATTGTAAGGTTGCATTTTTTCTATTATGTCTATTTTTAATTATGCCTTTAATCTATTTTGGCAACAAATAAAGAAAATTTAGTTTTTAATACAAAAAAGCTGGTCTTGGTTGATATCGATTAACGTTATATATTAGATTAAAAAAAAAAACTTTATATAAAAAACTACGCTCTGAAAATGATAATAAAATCATACATCTTTCCTGCCTAGTACCTCGAAAAAATGTATCCTATCAAAATCGCCCAAAAATGACAATTTGATACAAAAAATTATGCATTTCATAATTTTTGCAAAAACCTGATTATGCTTACTAATAAAAAATGTGTTACAATATTCTACTTGCCGCCAAGCAGTATTTAACGACTATAAATAAATATATTAAAATTTAAGAAAAGAAATTGTTATACTGCAACCTTTACACTTAAAAAGGAATTTATATGAGAGAGTCTCAAAAACACTGGATAAAAACAATCGTCGTGATCGAAGTGTGTAAGCTTTCACAGCCGACTTTAACTACAATATAAAGGCTTTCCAGGCTTATTTGCCGTGGTCTGATGGTATTTCTACTTAAGATACAAATACCATCAGACCACGGTAAATAGCCCGGAAAGTTCATATAATATAATCTTTGTGATTCTCATTTTAGCGTCCTTTAGACCCCTTACTAAGCAATTTTCAGGTTATCTTCAAGTAAATTTTTGTCCAGTTTTTATTTATACCTCAAGAAAATTATTTTTTTTGGTTAAATTGTGTGGTTTATTAAAGATTTTGTTTTTACTTGCACAACCAGTATTTAACGACTATAAATAAATATATTAAATTTAAAAAAAGCAATTGTTATAGTGCAAACCTTAACACTTAAAAAGGAAGTTTATATTAGAGGTTTCGAAAATACTGAGAAAACAATCGTAGTGATCGAAGTGTGTAAGTTTTCACAGCCGACTTTAACACATTATAAAGCTTTCCAGGCTTATTTGCTAGTCTGATGGTACTTCTACTTAAGGTACAAATACCATCAGACCACGGAAAAATAAGCCGGGAAAGCTCATATAATATATCTTTTGAGTCATTTTAGCGTCGTTTAGACCCCTTGACTAACATTTTCAGGTTATCTTGAGTAAATTTTTACCTGTTTTTATTTATACCTCCAAGAAACATTATTTTTGTTTGGTTAAATTGTAGTGGTTATGTAATTGTGATTTTTTTTGGATATCTAACGAAAATAAAAAGAAATGTACAAAAGCATATTTTAAAACTAACATTAAGAATTTATATCGTTTCGAAAAACGGAAAACAATCTTTAAAGTTTAGCTTTACTAAGCCATTTATATTAATATATTTAATTTTTTGGCACCTAAATATTTATTTACCTAGATACAATCATAGCTGGTCTTGGTTGATATCGATTAACGTTTATATTAGATTAAAAAAAAAAACTTTATATAAAAACTACGCTCGAAATGATAATAAAATCGTACATCTTTCCTGCCTAGTACCTCGAAAAATTTATCCTATCAAAATCGCCAAAAATGACAATTTGATACAAAAAATTATGCATTTCATAATTTTTGCAAAAACCTGATTATGCTTACTAATAAAAATGTGTTATATTCTACTTGCCCAACAGTATTTAACGACTATAAATAAATATATTAAAATTTAAGAAAAGAAATTGTTATAGTGCAACCTTTAACACTTAAAAAGGAATTTATATCAGAGAGTTTCGAAAATACTGGAGAAAAACAATCGTCGTGATCGAAGTGTGTAAGCTTTCACAGCCGACTTTAACTACATTATATAGGCTTTCCAGGCTTATTTGCCGTGGTCTGATGGTATTTCTACTTAAGGTACAAATACCATCAGACCACGGCAATTAAGCCCGGAAAGCTCATATAATATAATCTTTGTGAGTCATTTTAGCGTCGTTTAGACCCCTTACTAAGCAATTTTCAGGTTATCTTCAAGTAAATTTTTGTCCTGTTTTTATTTATACCTCCAAGAAACATTATTTTTGTTTGGTTAAATTGTAGTGGTTATGTAAAGATTTTGTTTTTTACTTAGCAAGTATTTACACTATAAATAAAATATTAAATTTAAAAAAAGCAATTGTTATAGTAACCTTAACATTTAAAAAGTTTATATCAGGGGTTCAAATACGGAGAAAAACAATCTCTACAATTGTCTTTCCCAGCCGACTTTAACAAATTATATAGTTTAGTTTTTGCCGGGTCTGATGGTATTTACTTGTACAACCATCAACTTTTTCTGCATAAATGTTCGAATTTTCTTTGCCACATCTTCAGTTAATATAACACCATCAATAGTAAACAAATGATTTTCCAAACTTGCAAAACTCTACAAAAAAAATAAAAAGCAACCAGCTACTTCTAGAATAGGGTGTCCTATTTTCGTGTGTTTTACGGGGTTTCTCGCTTATGAGTGAAGTTACAAAGATGCGGTTTTCGCGACAACATGCTACTTTTTTGTCAAACGAAAGATGCCGCAAACAGATTTGTCCTAGCCCCCTTAGTTTCTTCGCTACAGGGTGATTTTAAAAAAGTTGTATTTTCGGTTACCCCTCGTATCTCAGGTATCTGATAACTTATCGAAAAGATAAAAACGGGCCCTTATAGAACTTTTTACGCAGAATACAGTGGCGTACTTGAAATTTTTCTCGGATTTACTTGCTTTGAGATATTAGCCAAAGTTGCACTTTTTTAAATGAAACACCCCGTATATTTTTTCATCATATTATTTGCCACACTGAGAGCTTTCTAAAAATATAATATAGTCGAAACCTATTTTTATAAACAGCATGAAAACATGCAATTATTTAGGCGGCTTTGGTTTAAATTAATGATAGTCAAATTAACCAACGTCAAATGATTTCTATTGAATTTTTTAATGCTAGTTCCTAGATTATCGTTATCATTTATCTAAAAAATATGGCACACAACCAAAATTTTGAACATTTTGAAAAGTATGATATGAATAGATGTTTCATATTATCCAACGAAGACGTCGATGAGGCGGCGGAGCTTTATCTAAATAGGTATACGTTAGAAAAACGAATAATATTTTTTTCAAATTTGACTTTTTTCTCGATTTCTATATAGACATCCTGAAAGAAGACAGCCTGATAGGCGCATATTTCGTAAAATACAAGATAACCTAATTCAATATGGGTCATTTAATAAACCTAGGCCGAAAAATTATAGTAAAGATAATGAAGTAGCTGAAATAAATGTTTTGGCATCAGTTGAAAATACCCCAGGGACATCTTGCAGGCAAATAAAAGAAAATATCGGAGTATCCAAAACAAAAGTCGAAAAAATATTGAAACGACATAAATTTAAACCTTACAAGTATAACCTTGTGCACAATCTATATCCTGGCGATCCTGAGCGGAGAGTGGAGTTTTGTAACTGGTTTCTCAATATGTGTGAAAGGCAGAATAATTTTGAAAGGAAGATCATTTGGTCGGACGAAGCCCATTTTACCAGTGCGGGTATCCTCAATAGGAATAACTCAAGGTTTTGGAGCCAGGAAAATGAACACGTTATTTTTCCCAGGGAACGCCAGGGAACGCCAGGGAAGGTTTGGATTCAATGTTTCTTGTTTCATCTTGGGAAGAAGAATTGAATATTGTATTTACCAAGGAAATTTGAATTCTGATAGATACATACAAATCCTTCAAGAAAAAGCAATTACTATTATGGAAGATATTCCCTTGGTTCAAG
Organism: Listronotus oregonensis; assembly: GCA_019359885.1. Classification (NCBI taxonomy): domain Eukaryota; kingdom Metazoa; phylum Arthropoda; class Insecta; order Coleoptera; family Curculionidae; genus Listronotus; species Listronotus oregonensis. Next base: position 16,777 of record JAHBCN010005583.1, on the reverse strand, counting down.
TAAATGACATCTATTTCCAACAAGATGGAGATCCGGCTCACAACTCTCACGGGATACAACACTGGTTGGAACAGCACTTTCCTAATCGATTTATAGTCACGCACGGACCTATTCGATGGCCACCACGGTCTCCGGACCTCTCAGCTTTAGTTTATTTTTTGTGGGGATATTTAGAAAACAAAATATACTCGAGGAGGTATGAAACAATTGAGGAATTAAGACAGGCCGCGGAAAATGCCTTTAGAGAGTTGCGAGCCCGCTCTTTCATATTTGAAAATGCTTTAAGAAGACTACAGACGCTATGCCAACAATGCATAAGACATCATGGTCACCAATTCGAACAGTATTTATAAAATTAGTAGTTAAGTTTGTCTTTTAAGGCTAAGAACAATTCTAGCGTAAAATTATTATTTTTATCCATTAGGTTGTCTTGTTAATAAATGTTTATATTACTAGATTATTTTTTGGTGCGAGAAGGCATTTGACGTTGATTAATTTGACTGTCATTAATTTAAACCAAAGCCGCCTATGTTAAAAAGTTAATAATTGCATGTTTTCATGCTGTTTATGAAAATAAGTTTCGACTATATTATATTTTTAGAAAGCTCTCAGTGTGGCAAATAATATGACAAAAAAATATACGGGGTGTTCCATTTAAAAAAGTGCAACTTTGGCCAATATCTCAAAGAAAGTAAATCCGAGAAAAATTTCAAGTACGCCACTGTATTCTGCGTAAAAAGTTTTATAAGGGCCCGTTTTTATCTTTTCGATAAGTTATCAGATACCTGAGATACGAGGGGTAACCGAAAATACAACTTTTTTAAAATCACCCTGTAGCGAAGAAACTAAGGGGGCTAGGACAAATCTGTTTGCGGCATCTTTCGTTTGACAAAAAAGTAGCACAGTGTTGCGAAAACCGCATCTTTGTAACTTCACTCATAAGCGAGAAACCCCGTAAAACACACGAAAATAGGACACCCTGTACACATATTTAATAAAATATGTACATTTTATTATCGCATTTTTCTACATTTGATAGTGTACACATGTGAGTTAATAGCTTATAAAATATATCAAAGTTAATAATTACATCCATTTCTAAATTTAAATAAATACCAACAAAAAAAATACGGTAATAATAATTAATGCTGTATTGAATATTTAATTGTATGGAATCAAAATGATGCATATGATTAAAACATAGGTTTATTAATAATAAATAATATATTGGAAATACCTCCTAAAATCATACCTTTTTAACTTCTTCTTGCCTTGTCATGGTGGTACTAAGTTCAGAAAGTCTATTACCTATTTCATTTGACCAAATTTCGACCCTAAAAGTTAAAACCGTGTTGTATAATATTAATTATGATACTGTCGTGTTGGTATTTTCACACACAAGATTTAATAGGCTATTGACTATCACTCTGAATAAGAATAAAATTCGTGCAAGTGCAATTTTGATTGATTATTTTATATTTTATAAAGAGTTGTAAAATTGAAATAATCCTATCTATTTTAAATTTTAATGAAAATAATTTCCAGGCTTTAAAGATAGCTTTTTTGTATAGTAATGGCTGATCTATTTTGTCTCAGAAATCAGCTGTGTACAAAATTCTAAAAAACAATATTATTACAATGTGGCAGTTTTTTTTTATTTGTTTTTTACATTTATTTGGCAATAATTTTTTCCACTTAAGAAGAAAAAATTATTCTCTACGAAAAATGCCCATCACATAGTTTTGAGAAAAATGCTTATATTTTAAAATAATTTAAAATTTTTAAAATAAGGACAAATTACCCGGTTCTCAAAAATGTATAAGCACTTTGTATTTTTTATATATGTATATGCATCCAAAAACTATAATCAGTCATAAATTTGCACTTAAAAATATTGTCTCCTTTTATTTTCTTATAGTCAATGGCCAATTTAATCAAATTATTATTTTTAAAATAATACATTCAGAAATGTACTTTATAGTAGTTTATTTAAATATTATTAAATCACTTGTAGTCCAAAAACTGAAGACCTGAAAGTACCCAAAGCTGTAAATAAATCTGTACAGTTTTCCTTTGTGGCGCAATTCTTAGATCTTCGCAAATGCTTTTGAATGAAAAAAAGCTTATTACGATTCCGACGTGGGAACCCGCTGAAAATGGCTCCCTAATTTCCCGCGAATATCTGCCAAAATATGCGAATTAGAGAATTTTTGTTCAGACAAAAAATATAGATCACCTTAAAATCTACAAAAATAATCCCTACCATTTTTTTCGCAGCACCAATATTTTTCAGAAAAACAGCCGTCGAAAAATCCCTAACCTTCGACACTGGATAGATGTGGTAGTAGGCTAAAAAAAGGAAGATGGGCAAAACAATTTTTTATCAAAGCGCAAGAAATATGGTGGAGGAAATTTTCTAGGATTATTGAACACTTGCTAAGGCCTCATTTTAAAAAAGAAATGTTAATAACAAACCATTTTTTAAAAATATCATTAAATTAATGAGATGATACTCCCAAAATATTTTGAAAAAAAACTTTGACCCTTTTTTTAATATTCTAGAAAAATTGACCCAAACTCATGTGCAATGATAGGTACAAGTTTTTGAATTTTGATGAACTTTAAATGATTAAAAAAAAAGTACATTATTGCCCGAGTAATGGAACAGTTCGTCCGCCAGTTTATAAGTGAATCCATGAAGATAGCGGCATTCGAGCGGTAGAGCGGCAGCTGAAATAAAGGGACTTTTGGGTCCCGTTATCTTGAAAACGGTCGATTTTTTTAAACAAATTATAAGGACAATTTTTGTAGACTACAAGGCGATCTTCATTTTTTATCTAAATAAAAATTCTTTAATTCGCATATTTTGGCAGATATTAGCGAAAACCCCATTTTTCGGGCCTTGAGGGGCCATTTTCAGCCCTTTCCCACCTGTTAATGTTGATATACTTTTTTTCGCTCGAAAGCATTCCCAAAGACATAAGAATTGTGTCACAAGGAAAAATTGTACAGATTTATTTACAGCTTAGTCCCTTTATTTACCGGACTATTGTAAGATATTTCATTATTTTAAGGATTTTTAAAAATTTCGGAAAGTTATGGTTAATTTTTAATTGACATTATTTTATATACTAGCTAGTAGCATCAGGGAACATATATTACAATTTAATACAAGATAATACCCTCTAACCACCTTCTATTTTGAATGTCCAAGAGAGGAGTCTGATTGATGTGGTTGCGTTTCGACAGTTATGTTACATAAGAAGTCGTAAAAATACATGGTTAAACTGAAAGTTGCCGTAATTAATAAATTTTAATATAAGTAATTATATTAATCTCTCATCTTTATTTAAAGAATGTTTATATTATATAATGTGCCAGTTATTGCCTTTAAAGCTCTTGTTTTTTAGGTTTACGGTTAAAAAAAAATTGTAAAGCTTTTTTTACGCAGTCTTTTTACTTACTACACGCGCACCTTTTGGTTTTTAAAAAGTGATCCAATTTTTTTTTTCATGTAAAAGGAATATATCAGACGGTATTTTTTTTGCAGCTGTCCGGTTAATTTGGTAAATACTTTAGTGATTTTAAAGCAGACGTTTCCAAACTTATTTCGTCTAACGCCCACTTTAAAAATCAGTTATTTTGTAGCGCCCCCCATTTTTTTTCACCTTAAAAATCTCAATAACATATTAGTCTCGCCTGGAGTTTAATTAAACCTATATTCTCAACGAGACTTTTCTTACCCGAGAGAGCAATAATAACTTTACAATATTAAGAGTATCTTTTATTCCAAATTAACAATAATCAACATTGGGCAATAATAATTCAACTTTATAGTATAAAGAGTCTCGGGGTAGCGGGGTGCGCACCTCTACTCCGCAAAAACGGACCGCACGAACGTTGTCGGACTATAATACAGGATTGCACAAATAAATCGTATAATATTTATTCGCGCCAAACGTGAATTATAATTGAACCTTCTATTTTCAATTTTATTTTTTCTTTATTTTTACTAGATTAGGTACAAAAAAAAATCCCGCATTCGGCAACTGCTCAGCTTGGCTTCAACTAAGGAGGCCTCAAACAATAGATACCTATTTTTAATATGGGTCATTTGAGGTGGAGACCTCACCTGCGACACTTGAAGACATGAATATTTTTCAGTGTTTGATACCTATTACTAAATAACTTAAGATATGAATAGCGTTGCATTAAAAATAATAAATATTTTTAGTTTATATTTATACAATAAAAAAGGATTTAAATATGAACTAATAAATAAATGTTGTGTAGTAGGAGGATTTTAATTTCAGTGAATTTTAAAATATGAAGTAGCTGAAGTTACAAATCACCCATCGCCCCTTAAACCAAATCAGCGCCCTCAATTTTTTCTGGGCCCCTTACCGCCCCCCTCTAGGCATCCAGCGCCCACAAGGGGGCGTTATCGCCCACTTTGAGAAAGACTGTTTTAAAGGTACCAGCCTTAAAATATTTTGACAGTATACAATAAATTTAACCCAAAAGAGCATCGAGTGTGCGCATTTAAAGGTATTTATAAATACCAACTAAAAAATAATTAGTTTATTTATTTTATTCTCAAGAATTTTAGAAATAATTATGCTGTTTGCAAATTATAGTAAGATGGTAAACCGTATTGCCAAAAGTAAACTTTTCAACTGTAAGAATTTTAGAGATTTTTTGGAAGCACCAAGTACCAAGGAATGGAATCCAATGTTTCGTCTACGGTTCCATAACCACATTATTACTGGCAATTAACATCTTGATTCTTTATCGTGATTAGTTTTCCATTAAAAGTTATAAGAAAGAAAAATGGACAGATACATGCTATATGTAAAGTATTTATTAGAGTATTCATATTTATGGCAAGTGTCATACAATAAAGTGTCCTAATGTTATTTTAAAAAGGTGCTGGAAGAGTCTTTACAATTTTATTATATCTTTTAAAAGAAAACTCAATAATATAAAATAGAAAAATTATTTGTTTAAAAAATAAGAAAGCACTAAAATGTGCAGCTGCCATTTTGTATCTCTTACCTTTTAATAGATTTCGTTAGTGAAACAAAATCGTTAGTTGTTTGCAATAAAATAGGAATATATAATAGTAAATGTGCATAATTTGTTCGATATCTACAAATATATAAAAAAAATACCTTGGTGTTTCATTAAAAGCATACTTATTCGAGTAATTACTCTTAGTTCAATAACGCTTCTTAAAATGAGCCATTTGAAGGTTCATAAATGATTTGATGCTTTAATCTCATTCTCTTAGATCCTGTTTTTTCTTTACCCGAAAACATGTGGTGCCGTCTTGTCTCAGTATTATTGATTTTTAGTTGTTTGGTACATTATTTCAGGTTTATGGAAGGAATTTTATTGTAAAAGTATGATAACTAAGACTCTTGATTCCCTATACTGTTTAATAGAGTGTTGTAAAATTTGCATAATATTTTCAAGACGTTATTAAAAAAAAATCAGAAATGTTGGTCCGACACTGCATGATACATTAAAAGCTTAGAGCAATAAAATACAATAAACAATATAAGAAACTGTAATATATGATTTGAAAAAATACTTATATGCTATATTAAAAAAAAAATTCTTAAAATTAATAAAAATAAAACATAAAACTAATTAAAATAGTAAAAATACCAAATTATTAAATAAAGGAACTTACTTTAGCAATAATACCGTATATACAATTAAACTAAAGTTTCAAAAAGTAAATGTTGCTCTACAAAATTAAAAGTTTAAAAACGTTTTGGAACAACCTAAGTAAAAATCTTAAAACACATGTAAAAAAGCTAAATAATGTTTATATTTTTATAGTTGGCTTTTTGCATGATATATAGGGGCCGTTCAAAAACTATGTCACGCCAAATTTCACCATTTTTGACCCCCTCCCCTCCTTTGTCACACCGCTTCACACTTTTTGCAACCCCCCTATAAATATTACGTAACAAAAGCTGGACCCTCCTATAAACAATTGGTTCTGAAGAGGCACCGGTTGCGTCCAACCACACTACCAGTGCCGGTGCCGAAACAAACATAAGTAGGTAGGTAGGTTTAAAGTAAGTAGGTATAACACCCTTCCACCGCGACCGATCGAAATCAAAACATAAGTAAATATGATTAGTTGTATTAAATATGTTCTATAGTTTTGTGGCGGATTCATGTTTCAGTTTGTAGTTGTATAAGTATCCAAAAAAAAAACAAACTGAAATAGTTGTATTAAGCTATTGTAAAGACAATGTATACATCAAAATACTTATATATGTACATACTTAATACAGATTACTTTCTATCGTGACAAAAAAAAAACAAAATTAAAAACTCAAGAAAAAAAATTAGGAAGAATTGTTTTATGAACTGTGAACGTCATTACTATAAATATGTTTGGAAAAAGACTTTTAGAACTCTTAGCCTTCTTGATTTTGTTAAAAAAATGCTTCTATTTAGTAGCGTCAATGAGTACATAAAACTGCCAAAATTTGAAGGTCCTCAAGAACAACTCCAATTTTGATTTTTTTTTAATAATTTTGTTTTTTCATTTAATTCAAAATTAGCTGAAGAGAGCAAATAATTTTTTATATTGTTTAAACAATATTTATGACATTTAAATGGGACAATTTTTTAAATCGCTGTTACTTTTTAAATATTAATTTTTGTCATTTTTACACAGATAATTAAATTTTCTAAAAAAGAGTTTCATATGAATTTCTCGTATTTTTCATAGTTTTGAAGATATCGTAAACTTCAATTTCTGAGAGCAGAAGTTTTACTCAATTTCCGGACTGTATTAATTGCTTATAAAATATTTTTATAAGATAGTAACAAAATGAATATACATAACAAAATTAAAAATGTATATATTTCTTTAGAGTTTAAACAATTCTAAGAAACATATTCTATATTAGATATTTAAGAAAATATGATACAATTTAAATAAATATATATATTTTTGCTTTACTCGCATATACAAAAAATAAAAAAAAATAATTTTCATTTATATTTTGCGTATTGGAGATTTCATCTCCTTTAAGTGGTGGGTGGCTATCGCAGTCACTTTCACTGCAAACACTGCAAGCCGATAAGCAATAAAGGCCACTTTTTTTGCAGCCACATGCTGAACCGCATCCTGTTTTGCAGAAGCAAAATATGATTTATAAGACGTTTTCAGGTGCTGCTGGTTGCGTCATTTACTGGTTTTTAATAATCGTCTTTTTGCCGACCCCATTCTTTAGGAGGGTTTAGAGAATTAATTTTCCATTGCTGAACTTGTAATTAGACTCTTTTGATATGTTGTTTTGCTGCATCCTTTGTCCGAGGTAGTAAATGAAGTTGTGCACTTTTATCCTCCGAAGCTAGTGCTATAAAACGTTTGTATCGGAGTTTATTTAAGTTTTTGGCAGTTATAGCACCATACATTGTGAGAATACAACTTACACCTTTATTAAAAAGTTGTTCATAATTTTGATTTTCAACGATAAAAGTTTCAGCAGCTGCACGTAATTTATAATCATTATTAAAATTTTTAATAAAATCATTTATACCTTTAGTATAAAAGGCGGAGAGTATCACATCCAGTGAATGCGGGAATAAATAAAATATGCTCTTTTTAATACTTCTACATTTACTTAGCATAGTTTTTGTTAAATAAACTCGTTGTAAGGCATTATTTTTAAGTGGTTTAAAAAAACATTTTTTATCATCAGGTGCTAAGAGTCTACAAGAGTCTACTTATAAGTCCAGCAATGGAATAGTATATTTCATTACCAGTACGGAAATGACGATTTTTCAGTGCGCGCGTGTCAAATTCTCGGGAAGTCATGCAAGAACGGAAAAATCCATTTCTGGACGTGTAATGAACAATATTTTTTATTATACTTAGGTACCTGAAAGCAACATAAACAAAAAGCATCGCAAAAAATTATTTAAGAAAATTGCGATTATTTATTTTTATTTTTAAAACAGTAAAACAAGTTAACAAAAAAAAGGTAATTTTTTACTTACCGGGGCCACAGCCGATTTTATTGAAATTTTGTATTCTGGGGTTTTTTAGGGGAGCGCTGATCACGAATGTGAAGTCAAATTTTGTCGGACACTTTTAGTTTTTGAGTTATAACGCCCTACTCGAACCTAAACTCAAAATTGTACAAACTTTCCTAAAATTCCTTCTTCTTAAAACTGATTACAGCCAGAATTAAAGATTTTATGGAAATACACCTTTTATTTTATAAGATAAATTTAATTTCACCTTTATTTAACAAATATTTTTAATAAAAAATAGCACAACAAAAATATTATTTTTACCTTTAGAAATGTCAACAAAATTGTCTAGTGATTTTAGACAGTTTTATGTTGGTACACCAGGGACCCAAGAAACAATAATTGAAGGGCTTACTTTTCAAATTTTTACCGCGAAAACTAAAAATAATTTAAATTTATAAAGGAGGCCATACAATTGTTTCGCGGGTCTCTGGCGTACCAACAAAAAATCACTAGACAATTTTGTAGGCATTTTTAAGAGTAAAAATAATATTTTTGTTGTTCTATTTTGTATTAAAAATATTTGTTAAATGATTAAATTTATCTTATAAAATAATAAGTGTATTTTCATAAAATCTTCCATTTTGACTATAATCCGTTTTAAGGAGGAATTTTAGAAAAGTTTGTACAGTTTTGAGGTTAGGTCCGATTAGGGCGTTATAACTAAAAAACTAAAAGTGTCCGATAATATTTGACTTCAGATTCGTGATCAGCACCCAAAAAACCCCAGTATACAAAATTTCAATAAAATGGGCCCGGTAAGTAAAAAATTACCAAAAAAAATTACAAGCTAATTAAATCTAAGAAAATTAATTTTGGACGGAACCGTTATGATTTATGGTTATATTTATTGTTCAATTCGTATTATTGTTGAAGCTCAATCCCTTTTGTATTTCTTTTTGTTGAACTAAAGATGTTGAAGCGGAGTGTTCGTGTATGTTTTGGTTCTCTTGATTGACTGCTACAGATTTTGTAGTTTCCAAGTTACAAGGCCTAAACAACTTTTGGGATACTTCAATTTTTCTTTGTATGGACTCCTCTATATATCCTTCTGCTACATTGGAAGAAAGCCATCCTCCGTGTCTTTTCAAAGTGAGCAAATCACCGCTGCTTTCTACCAACATGTTAGCCAAAGAACGCCTTAGCCCATGTCCGGTATATTCTTCGTGATTTTTTAGTTTTAAGTATTTTGCAACAAGTTTTGGAATACCACTGATAGTATGGCACCCAACATGTTGAGCGTATCATCGTTGGTTTCGGTATGCAACAAATAATCTTCTACTCCCCATATTTTTAGGGCGGAGATCTGTGTATTTACGGTAAAGTGTACAGGAATTGAATTTGCAATTTTCATTGGTAATGGTAAAACTTCTTGACCTGTGAGTTTTTCCATCTCGTAAGAACACGACAAGGAAACGCCCATTATCTTCCACATCGTCTAAACTCTAAACGTATTAAATCATCACTGCGGCATGCGCCGAAGATGCCAAACACTAAAATTACTTTTGCTAGTAGATATTGTCCATCTGAAGCTTCACATAAAAATTTGGTTACTTGTTCTGATGTTAGAACCTTGGATTTCTTTGGTACATATCCTACAGCTTGTCGTTTCAGTTAGCGATAGTTTTTGGATATTGATTGTGAGTATTTTCTTTTATTGCCACTCTTTAACATGGAGAATCGACTCCATAAGGTGGATGACTTAATAGATTTGGCTTTTTCAGAAAAATAAACTAAGAGAATATCGTCACTCACAATTTTGATTCTTTTTTAAGTCGAGTCCGCCATTCGGTAAAAATGTGATATTCATGTTCATATCTCAACCTGGATTTCACTGGTAATAAATATGCACTCACTTCTGCCGCTTGTAATATAATATCGGAAATATCCAGATTTTTTTCCAAATCTGAATTCATTTTTTGAAAATGGCATAAATTTTACTGACAGAAAATAAAATATGTCATTAATAAATAAATCGTTGTTATGAACAGTTTCCATGGATGGATTTTTGTATAAGCGCACGGAAAGAGGGATCGGGAAAAAAATTCCGTGCGCTGTTCTGAAAATGTCATACTTACTGTATTTTATACACAGTTGAAAATGTAGTATTTTCAGGTAAGTATAATAAAAAATTTATTCTCTAATCCCTCGTGAAGGATGGGGTTGGCAAAAAGACGATTATTTAAAACCAGTAAAATAACGCAACCAGCAACACCTGAAAACGTCTTAAAAATCATATTTTGCTGCAAAGCAGGATGCGGTTCATCATGTGGCTGCAAGAAAAGTAGCCTTTATTGCTCACCGGCTTGCAGTGTTTGCAGTGGAAGTGACTGCAATAACTACCCATCACTTAAAAAAGATGAAAACTCCGATATGCAAAATATAAATAAAAATTAAGTTTTATATTTTTTGTATATGTAAGAAAAGCAGAAAATTTAAAATATTTAATAAAATATACTAAAAATACTGATAAACAATTCTTCATGAAATTTTATTTATTTAAATGTTATCATATTTTCTTAAATCTCTAATATAAAATATGTTTCTCAGAGTTGTTTAAATTCTAAAGAAATATATAAATTTTTAATTATATGTATATTCATTTTATGTCACTATTATATAAAAAATATCTCATAAGCAATTATTACAGTCCAGAAATTAAGTAAAATTCCTGCTGTCAGAAATTGAAGTTCACGATATCTTCGAAACTATGAAAAATACGAGGAATTATAACAAAATTATTTTTGTAGGAAATTTAGTTATCTACAAAAAAACTTCTGTGTACAAATGACGAAAATTATAATTTAAAAAGTTACAGCGATTAAAAAAAAATCGTTTCATTTAAATATCATAAATATTGTTTACACAATATAAATATTTGTTTGGTCTCTCCAAAAGTTTTCTGATTTTAAATAATATGTAAAAACAAAATAATAAAATAAAATGATGAAAATCGGAGCTGTTCTTGAGGACTTCAAACTAAAAAGCTTCGTTGACTCTACTAATTAATGACCCCAATCTCACAAGAAAGCTTTCTTTTTTTGCCCAGAGATGAGCAGTGGGAGATATGTTCCCCCTTATACGTTTTTTTATGGCTTTTGTTCAAAGAGTTAGCCAGTATATTTTTTCACTTTTTAGTGCATTAACAAGATATGTTATTTACATGCATCCCTTTAAAATCCATCGAAAGAAGCTCCCGACTTTGTTTGCTCCCTTATTTTCAGAATGTATGAACTGCAGAACCTGCTGCCTGCAGGGATCTTTTTTTCTTGTGCGAACTTCTAAATATTTACGTATTAATAAACTGCCTCCCATCTTACTTTTACCTAACATAGGCTTTAAGCCTTTATGGACTGTCCAAAGAAAAAAAAAGATTTATGGTAATTTTAAAATGTTTAACCAACCTGTATAAATCTTTTTTTGAACCTTAAATCATTATTTTTTGTGTATTGTATTTTTTGTATTGCTCTCAATGGCTGATGATTTATTACAATAATGGGTCCTTATTTAAGGTTGAAATAGAAAAATATAGTTTTTGTAGAGGTAAGTAACTATATTTTATTAGATGCTTTTATAGGCCACGCCGTTGGAGCATCCTCATACTACTAGTCATGGCTTTACCCGAAAAAGTGTGGCGCCGTTCTGTCTCAATCTTATTGATTTTCACTAGTTTGGTCCATTATGTTAGTTTTTACTATCTAAAACTAACTCTTTACTCAAAGACACAATAAAATTTAGAATACTAACTTAAAAAAAATTAATATATAAAAAAAGGAACATAACATTAGATTTAAAAGTAAGCTTTAATATATTGTAGGGTTACCGCCGATTTTTTACTTGTAGTATTAGAAATCATACTTTATAAAAAAAAGCAACATGCAAAGGGTGTTTTAAATTCGGGTTTTCCCTTTGCAGACAGTCAGTAAATTATAGCAAATCTCAATAAAATTACACCAAAGTCGCTAATCCAAAAATTTAGAAAATTTGAAATACTTCCAGTAACAGGTATTTTAAAAAATATTAAAATTTACGCTTTTAAAAAAAGTTTTTTTTTTGGTAAATTAATAACATCAGTTTTAATATATTCTTGTTGCTATTACCAGTCTTAAAAGCTTTTAGGGAATGGGACCACTTAGGTCCTGGTCTTGGGGTAGGGCGAACTGAATGTGCTTAGTACTATTAACCCCTATGAATTAGCAGATCGCCTGAAACCAAAAAAAGACGCCACAAAACACCCAAAGAATTTAAAGAATAACTCAAATGAAAAATAAAAAAGGAATTAAAATTACATTTCTGACAATTTTGGTAGGTATAGAATTTAGGATATTTTAAGAATGTCTTTATTATTTGTGATGTTTTGTCATAAGAGGCATATTAGTTTGTTTCTACTGCTATATTTATAATTTTCAAAATTGCAAAAATGCTAGTGTATTAATTGATTTTCGGTTTACCTGAAATTACTTACTAGGTCACAACAATTTAAATTATTTGTTTTTTTTTGAATCTTTTCTTTTTCGTGTTAGGCAATCTGCCACTTTATGGTGGTCAATATAACTGTGCACACTCAATTCATTATACCCCAGGACCAAAACCGAAGTGGTCCCATTCTCTAAAAACTTTTGAGGCAAGTAATCCCAACAAAAATACGTAAAAACATAAATAACGAGTTAAAATACCTTGAAAATAACTAGGCATTTGCCATATTTATCGTATAATTTTGAGCTACTTTTCTAGAAACAATTAATTTTTTAATAATTAGTTATTAAAAATGTAAGAATGCATATTAGAGGTTTGAATCTAGCTGCATTCGATTCAACTGGAGCAAAACTACCTTGAAAACTATGGCCCACCTAAACATTAAATATTGCAATAATTAGCTAATAACAATTAAGAGTGGGGTTTAAATCCAGCTGTATTCGTTTTAACAAGCCAAAGAAACAGGCGCGTAGCGCTGGGGGGGGGGATTAGGGGTTAAACCCCCCCATGAGGCAAACAAAAAAATTAACGCTACATAAATGTTCTAAAACTACCCTCTCATACTTAATACATATGCCATGGCATGGGCCGTGTATTACGCACTGTCTATGCCTTGAAAGTTTTAGTTCCGTATGGAGTTAAGAATCATTCGAATCATATACCTTCGCGCAATCTCCAACACGTTCGGTGCGCCAACAAGTGTGGTCAGTTTTTGCTTTCGTATTTTGTGGTGGATAGGCAGAACAGGTGTATGCGGGCGGTGTATGCGATTATGCGATTGTAAAGCTACATTTTGAAGCAGATTTAGTTGGCTTGTGATAATCTTTTGAAGAAAAATGGCAAAGCGATCAAATCAAAGCTCACTGCTAAATTATAAAAAAAAAACAATAAGTTAACTGAAGGCAATAACGAGCAAAACAGGCATCAATAATTTCAGAATATAATCGTTACAGATCAAAGTACAGAGGTAAGCACAGAGTGCTTGAATGGTTTGGCATGATGATATAATTGAGGTTTCGTATTAAGTGTAAGAAACTGTCTGTATGTATGAATTTTAGTCCAACTTGGGTCAGATGTATTTTCAATTCTCGCGAGAAACTCGGAAGTTGTAAAAGGTTGAAGTGAGTGGTTAAATACTCAAAAAGTATGTTTATTGATTTATTTATTCACTTGTAAACGGTTCATGCTATTGAAATGCGGTTTCCATGTAGATTTCGATTGAGTACAATGTCCTGTACAATGTTCAAAAATTTTTACCTATTTTTCTATTTTAATGTAGTTGTAGTTATATGGCAGGTAACAATGAGTTACCCACTCCGAATATTTATAATATTAATGATATTGCTGTCTTAAAAAACGAGAATTTGTGTACTCCAGAAGAGAAAATAAGTGCTTTAAATACTGTGTGGGTTCCACAGATAAACTTCAACTTTCCCAGTAGGGGAATTTTTAATTGCAGTGGCTGGAAAAGTATAAGTGGCTAACATATTCTGACACTGAAATATTGTGCTTTATGCCCTCCTACTGATAAATCGTATACATACATTCATCCATTCAACCCCCCCCCATTAGATCGCTGGCGCTACGCTACTGCAAAGAAATCTTGAAAACCACTACCCACTTGTCATATTTATCACATAAGTATTTTAATAAAAACATTACATTTTGCAATAATTATTCAATGACAATTAAGAAGTGCATTGTATAGGTTTAAATCTAGCTAGGATCTCAGTATAGGCTAGTAAAACGGTGTACAAAAAGGGGTCGAAGTGGAAAGTTTTGGTGTAATTGTTTTTGTTGATTTATTCTATGTCTTTTGGGGTGCTGAACGCGAATATAGAGTTGTCCAACAAAAATTTGCTCGGAAAATATGAGAAATCATCAAAAGAACTACTAAAAATCATGTTTTTTAGTGGTTTTCAGCCTATAACTTGCAAAACAAGCTATTAACGCAAAACAATAGTTATTTACTAAAATAAAGAGAAGAAAATTTCCTATAATTTATGTCTACATTTTTTTGTACGTGGTATAGTTTCCACGCAAAAGAGTGCTGAAATATGGGAGAAATCAGTAATTTTTGGAAAAAAAACAAAAAATAATAAATGAATCAATCAAATTTTCCCTTTAAGTAAAAGAATTCATCTGCAGCGCCTCGCCTATTTCGACGTAAGGCAAAGATCGTTCGGTTCGACTAGGCTGACTGGAAGGGGTATGCGTCAAGGTCACGAACTCAAGCCTTACTCAGTTCGTTTACTGCTACTACCATGGTCATGTCATTAGTCTCTCTCTGCAACGGCGCGAAGTCCAGTTATTTTCAGGCAATATGAAAAATAAAATCCGACTCATCTCAATGTTAAAGGACAACTTTGCTGCAGCTGGCATTCACACAAAGCAGGCACAAGAGGATGCGGATACTCTTATTGTCACCACAGCATTGCATCTCGCACAGCAGCATAACTGTGTAGTTATTGTGGGTGAAGATCTGCTGGTGATCATGATTGGTCGTGGTCGGGGTGTACATTCAAATATATACTTTCTGGACAGATAAAGGGGCAGTTTTACAAATCATTTTTTCTCCTGACTGCCATCCAGACCAATCCATTAGTGACAATATATCGTTTTTGCATGCCATGAGGGGAAGTGACACAACTTCAGTCAGGTTCAAAGTCGGAAAAAAGAGGTTTCTCCAAACCCTTAAGAAAAACTCTGCTCTAACCAAGACCATTAAATTTTTTAAAGATCCTACGGCACATGCTGACGCTGTTACTAATGCTGGTCTTACCTTTTTCACTGCATTGTTCAAATTAACTGACAAGGAAAGCACGTCCTTCAACAAATTGTGGTATAAATGCTACCTTAGATCTGCATAAAAAACAACAGCACATTTGGCTAAAATGTGCTAAAATTTTTAAAAATCGTTTTAATTTTTTTCTAGCTACATTTCAAAATAAATTTTAAAATAGATTGCAAGTTTGCTTTCCTACTTTTTCTGTGCTATTTGATGGTGCTTTCAGATTTCACATATGAAGTTTAGTCACTCGACTATCATCATCAACTTTATTTTTTGCTTATAGGCACTATATTGAATTTTTACGTAGGAAAATAGTGCTTCTTTTTTAATTTGAACAATGTGTAACATGTTATACTTTAAAACTTTTATTTAAAAAAATATCACCTTAGTTGGCCTTGATTCCGACGCTAGTTTTTTTATTTTTTTTTTGGAAAAAGATAATGTTAGTATACATTTTTAGTAGAATTGCGTTGTTCAAATAAAGGAAAGCAAGATAAAATATTAAAATTTTATTACAGAATAAACGCATTTAAAAAAATAAAATAAATAAGGCTCTTTTTATCATTTATGAATAAAATTGCTTTTCAAGGGAATTAGTCCACAGGTAAGTAAACTTTGTTTTATAAACCTTTTAAAAAAATGTTAGTGTTTTTAAATTAAAAATAATAGTTAAAAAGCAAAAATATTAACCAAATAATTCAAAGAATAATTTGTATACAAAAAGAATTAGGTATAACAAGTATTCAAATTGACCTTTCTCTTGGATACATAAATGCATGTGTCAAATTGAACATTAACAGCAAATTTAAAAATATGCAACATTTTCCTATAACATTTTTTTATTATGAAAGATAATTTTTTATTTTGCGATTTTTTTTTAATGTCAAATTTGACAGTTGAAAAAAGTCACGTGATCATCCTTACTCAGCGTCTCCTGCTAAGTTCTTTACATATGGATTTTTTTTTATTATTAATTTCTTAGGACATTTTATTGTTTATAAAAAGTTCTGCATGTTCAAAGACCTAAAATTGAAGATATTAAATTTTTCCAGGCGTATACGAGGTTTGTCAAAACATATAAATTTTGAGTGAAAAGAGTGAAGTACCTTTATTTTTAATAATATTGAAAATCATTATTAAAAAAAGTTAAGAAAAACTAAAAACCATGTTTAAATATGCAATTATACCCATTTATAATAAAAAATTAGGTTTTGTTATTTTTTATACATTTTTCTTCATAATTATTTAGGAATAAACACAACACTAATAATAATAACACCATTTTTATGTACTTTATAAATTTTAACATGTTTTGACGATCGCTATGAATAACTTCTTGCTATCAACAATTCATTTGTATGTCAGAGCATCCTAAATTTCATGTAACCACGGTTAAAATTGCATTGTTATCGTAAATGAGTGTAATTGCATCTTTAAACGTGG
>JAHBCN010005582.1:0-54537 GCA_019359885.1 Listronotus oregonensis | reverse complement strand
TTTCGACATTATTCCATAAATGAAGGCAAAAGCTAACACGATATACTTTGAGACAAACTATACAAGTAGTACTTGTAAGAATTTTGGGTTTTTAGGTAATATTTATGTAGAAATAAAATGCATTTTATTTTAGCCAACACGAATTATTCAACGTTTTGAAAGCATATACCGTCTATAATCCGGACATCGGGTACTGCCAAGCCCAAGCTCCAGTAGCCGCTTTCTCCTCATGCACATGCCCGCCGAACAGGCCTTTTGGTGTCTCGTTTCCATATCGGACAAGTACCTCATGGACTATTATTCACCTGACATGGAGGTGGTGCAGAGAGACGGCTTCATTTTACAAGGTCAGAAAAATATTGTTAGTAGGATATATTCTTGACGCGATGGCGAATGCGTTGTGTTTTTGACAGTATGGTGAAGGCGCCTGAAAAATTTCCGCGATTTTAATGAATATGTTATCTTTTTTACAGGTTTACTAAAAAAAGTCTGTCCCCAAGTGTACAGACACTTGAAAAAAGTCAACGCCGAGCCGATGTTCTACTGCACGGAATGGTTCCTGTGCGCTTTTACCCGTACACTTCCTTGGGATACGCTGCTACGAGTTTGGGACGTATTCCTATGCGAAGGTGTCAAAGTTCTGTTTAAAACTTCACTGGTGATACTGATCGGCTGCCTCGGAACGGCCAAGAGTAGGAAAAACTGCCCGGTAAGTTTCCTGGATATTTTTGGCCCTTTGTGCTCGAAAATCATAGATTCATGAACAGTTGCTTGGAGTTTTGAAGTTAGTCACAATAAATTTTAGAAAGCAGTTTTGATAGGCCGTTTGTGTTCAAAGATTTATAGATTCGTAAACAGTTGCTTGGTTGTTTGAAGTTAGTCACAATAAATTTTAGAAAGTAATTTTGATAACTAGCAGGGTAACCAAATAGTACGTGTTTTTCTTAGGTTTATGTGAAACTTTGGCAAGACTAAGAAATCCTCCCGAGGAGATACTAAACGAAGAAAATTTGATCTATAACATCAACCGCCTCGATTTGACGGAGAGGGACTTTCAAATGGAGCACCAGAAACAGGCGAAGAGGATCAAAATGGAAAAAATGGCCAAAGTGAACGGGGAGCAGGAGATAATAGTATAAAGTTATGAGAGATGTACAAAATCACGCAATTTTTGGTCTTATAAGTAAATATACGGAGTCTTGTTTACTTGGCATCTCTGTTTTGTGCAATGTCTGTCAAAAAGTCTGTATCCCATGAAAAATTATTATTCTTATTATTTTTTATAGTGATGCGGATTCTTTGAAAGAAACTTTATTTACTTTTTATAGCCTTTTTTGCAAGAGTCTATTCTTCAGTGACAAATTAAAAAAATATAGATTCCGGATTTTATCTACAGTTCGGTTTTTAATAAAACCCGAATTGTAGAAAAAGTACTTGATATACCTGTAGATAAAAATAAAACAGTATTTAATACATTTTGTACAAAGTTGTTTATAGTGAGGAATCACTCAAAAAATATATCTATTTAATGTAAAATTTTTGTAAAGATGGTAAATTTTCTATAAAAGGACGTTGTTGAATGGGAAAAATAGTCTTTAATATTTAGGTGCAGCTTATTTTAAGACTTTAAAGCTTCGAACATTGAGTTGCTATAAAAAACATTGCATGTACCAAAGACATATACAGGATTGGCAAGGCAAGGACTTGGGAGCCAATTTTAATGTAATAGAGTAGAGATACATATGGTTTGACCCCAGATTAAAAAGAGAACGACAACAATTTCCCCTATCCCACTTCCAATACAACGACGGTCGACGGTGCCTGGGATTCGTTAGGATATTGTCGACAGTGTTGTCATTTCGTAAAATATTTATTAGCAATTTTAGAAATGTTTTAAAAATCATACATTTTTTAAAACGTCTCATTTAAAAAAAGTTATGCGCTTAGCAAAAAAAATTGTAAAAAATATTGGTTTTTTAGAATGGTTAAAGATTATTTGTATTTTAATAATAGGTATTTGTTATTTTATCGAGCAAGACAACATAAATAATTTTGTTTTTACTGGTTGGCAACATTGCCTGTCGTGTTCCATTGCCGTCCGGGGACCGGTTGATACTGAGTAGTGTGTGCAGTGTTGCCAGATGAGATAAAGCAAAAATCGTGAAATACAATGACGAAAAATCGTAAGAAATCGTGAGAGAGTGGGAGATTACAAATTACTTAATAATATTGTTAAAACGGAAAACACGATGACAATGTTTAATACATTTATTAAACTTAATGTAACTTTACATTACGCCAATTCAAATATTAAAACACTAAATAAACGAGTAGGTAACATAAATTTCAAAATGTTGACCTAGCGTAATCTAGGCAATAGCTCAGACATTATGCTCAGTCCTCAGAATCGTTTGAGTCAGTATTATCCTTTTTATCACTATATAATATGTCACTACTATCTAACTTTCATATCATGTTGTTATTGATAGAAAAATCAACAGTTTTTGTCGCCAGTTTAACCTTTTCTAAATAAAAAACTTTTGATGGTTTTGACTTATGTAAAATTTAGCCAACTTTACCTGCAATCAACGGGGAATCCCATGTCGTTAATAAGCACCTTAAGAAACCTCTTTGTGGAAGTTTTCATGAGAATGCCCTTAAAGGTGTCTCAGATACAGGTCTTCAAAAAAATTTTTTTCTACAAAAAAATATTTGTATCTGGAAATCTGTTACTGATATCATTGCGTCCAATTTACAGGGAGAATACAGAGTGCTAAAAAAATGGGAAAAAATGTAACTCAATGTTCGATGCTTTATAATATAGTTTTAAGTCTTTCCGAACTAAAAAAAATGCATTTAAGTAATATAATAATTATTTATATTCTTTTTCGTTGAAAAATCTCGCAATTTGTGAAGTACAGATGTTTTTTCTTCTGAAAAATCATGTCTGTTAATGTTTTGATATTGAACTATGTACAGTGTGTCTAACAAAACTTGCTTGTTGATGATTTTTATCATCCGCCGTCGAAACAGACATGGATTAATTGAAATTGAAATTTGTGGGACACTCTGTATATAGTTTGGGTATACTCGTTGCAATTTTTATTATACATAATTTATAGTTATTTAATATATTATTATAACTGCACAGAATCTAGTCTATAAGGTGCAAATAATTGTTTCCTATTGAAACATAGTATTAATTTTCGATTTGTTGTCAGTTGTATCACTTTAATTTTAAAAATAATTTGACCGTAGTGCTTCCATTTAAAAAATAATTGTTAAATTTAAAATTTTTGTGGTTTTTAGATCAGGTTTTTAAGTTTAGTCGACGATTTTTACTACCGACTTAAGAATGATCTTTGTAATCATCAGAATGTTCTTAAAAGATACCAGGAATTCTCAATAAAAAAAAAAAAAATTGGTAAAATCCTTGATGTCAGATTTAATAGAATGCATAATAGAACCTTCAGTCTTTAGTTATCAAAACCGGTAGTTAAAGTCGTTAACTAAGCTTAAAAATACTGGTTAAAATTTTTATTGTAAAATTGGTAAGTTTTATTTAAAAGAACTATTTTGTAATGATCTTAATATTGTTAAAAACAATTAAAATAAAATTATTTGACCTACTTTGTCGTATTTTTTGTACTTGTATTTGATAACCAAATTTAAGTCTCGCATAAAAATGATTATACCCTGTTGATAAATTCACTCTGTTTATAGAGATTTTTGATCATTTGCCATGAAATTCTTATGTCTGTAAAAAATAATATGTTTATAAGACTTTGATAATAACATTCAGATTTTTATTGCTTATTGGGATGTAAAAATGATCACACTTTGGAGATAAATACACCGTTTTTTAGAAATTGATATCGCATTTTTAATCAGTCGTTATAAACTTGTAATAACATTCAGATTTTTTGTTTATGGATAAAAATGTACATTATAAAAAATAGTTTAGAATTTATCAGAGATTCTTCTGATAATAACATTCAGATTTTTATTGTTTATTGGAATATAAAAATGATCACATTTTGGAAATAAATACACGTTTTTTTAGAGATATTTTTAATCATTCGTTACTGAATTCTTATGTCAGGTAAAAAAATAGTAAGTTTATAAGACTTTGATAATAACATTCAGATTTTTATTGTTTATTGGGATATAAAAATGATCACATTTGAAATAAATACACCGTTTTTTAGAGAGATTTTTAATCATGTTACTGAATTCTTATGTCAGGTAAAAAAAATAGTAAGTTTATAAGACTTTGATAATAACATTCAGATTTTTATTGTTTATTGGAATATAAAAATGATCACATTTTGAAATAAATACACCGTTTTTTTAGAGAGATTTTTAATCATTCGTTACTGAATTCTTATGTCAGTAAAAAAGTAAGTTTATAAGACTTTGATAATAACATTCAGATTTTTATTGTTTATTGGGATATAAAAATGATCACATTTTGTAGGTACACCGTTTTTAAGAGAGATTTTTAAAATCATTCGCCATTTAATTCTTATCTCGAGTTAAAAACGTTTATAAGACTTTGATAACACCAATCAGATTTTCATTATTACACTCTGTTAATGTATAAACTGTATTTAGAAATTTTTAATACTACGCTATTGAATACACCGTTTTTTAGAGAGATTATTGATCATTCCCCTTTGAATTTTTATGCCGGGTAAAAAGGTTTATAAGACTTTGATAATAACATTCAGGTTACTATTTTTTAATAGAATGTCCTTTTTTAATTGGATTTTTTTAATAATAAGATTTTGATCATTTACCGCCTAATGTATAACCAGGTAAAAGAAAAGCTTATTAGACTTTGATAATAACATTCAGATTAAAATTATATAAGTTCATATAGAAGTAATTACACTTTATAAGAAGACTAAAAAGATTTTAGCATATTTTATTTATTACCAGTTTGATTTTTATTACGCAAAGTAAGTTAAACAACACTTCAATAATAACATTTATATTTTATTCATTTAATATCATATAAAAATAATCACAATTTGTAGAAGAATAAACATTTTTAACGCCTGACACTAATAGAACTAAAACTAAATTAAAATATATTAGTGTAAACAGTAATAGATATTTATAAAGGTAACAAACAGAAATTTAGCTATATGTTCATATATAAAAGAAGTGTTTTTTATTTAAAGCCTGAAAGAGGATCAAAATCAGTAACCTCCTTGTTTTCCAGTTTCTTTACACCAGCAAGCTTTACAGTTTTACTTTCCACACGTCTTGTAACCAAAAGGGAACCTGAAAATATTTATTTTATATTTGTCAATAATTTCAAAAAACCAAACATTTATGAACAGTTTTGCTAAATAATTTGATTGCTAGTAGCGCCATAACGGCAATTTTGATAACTATTTTAAGCCATTACTATGAGGACTAAAGACAAGGAGGACCATCTCTGTGTTACAAAAATGGCCCTCAAATTGCAGTAAATTAAGATGGCGTTGTGTTCCAGAGGACCGTTTAAAAACTAGTTTTTTTTTGTTTGTTTTTTAAGTACATACTGTTCTGTAGAGTCTGTTGTGGTTGGTCTGTTAGCAAAAATTAAAACAAAAAAAACCTGAATTACTTTTTGTTTTCTGTTGGTTAATCTTCTAAAATTCTAGTTAAAGTTTGTCACAAAATATTAAGATGTCCTTAAGACACTAAAAAAAATCACGTACCTGTAGTTTCACTTTTACTTGATGACGTTTTGGATCCAAAAAGATCATCTTCGTCACTTTCTGCGGAATCATCAAAAATACTTGCTTTCTTTGATGTTTCACCGACAATTTTCTTGCTCAAAGCAGATGAAACTTTTGGTTTTGCCCCGAAAAGATCGCTTTCACCATCGGAATCAGATATATCGGAGAAAATACTTGGTTTAAGGTCTTTTGTGGTTGTTGGTTGTTCAGTTTTTATTGGTTGACGTAGATCTTCATCACTACTTGAATTGCCATCTCCAAAGATACTTGTCTTTTCCTTTTTCTTTACACTTTCTGTTTGCAAAGAAGTCGAACCTCTTGAAGTAACATCTGATGTACTTAAACTGGAAGGATCAGTTTGTTCTTGTTTTAATACATCAACAGAATTTAAAAATTCGGATGTGGGTTTAATTTTAGAGTCAGACAGGAAGAAATTGTCATCTTCTTCTAAAGAACTGTCAAAAAGACCTTTTGACACCGATTTTTTACCTAATTCTTCGTTTTCTTCTGATGTTTCTGTTTTGCTTTTATCGAAACTATCAAAAAGATCTTTGGACACCGATTTTTTAACTACATCATCATCCTTTACCGATTTCTCTGTTTTATCATCAACTCTCTCTTCATTCTTTACAGGTTTTTCTGTTTTGTTCCCATCGAAAACTAACGAAATACCTTTCACTTCAGGTGTATCTTCACCTTTTCTTGGACTGTCGTCATGTTTCGACGTTTCATCCTTTGGAACATAATCAGGAATGCTTAATTTTTTAGTTAAATCGTTCAAAAAGCTATTTTTAACGTCACCAGAATGAGAGGCTTGAGATTTGCTATCATCTTCTTCAGGGAGTAAAGAATTTTGCTCGTTTTGATAAAGACTAAAGTCTGTCATAGACTTTCTAACAGCTTCCTGTCTTGCTTTTCTCGTAGACGGTCTTCTTTTAACAGGTATTCTTGCTCTATCCTGAAAAAAGTATACAGTGTGTTCAAATAGGTATATATCTACAGGTGTGGAAAGTTCAAAACCGACCATGGACGTTTGATAGAAGCATCGACACATTGCGAAGCTTTGTCTCACTCCTCTCACACGGTTAAAGGGGTTGTCCGTTTCTGTTTGATACATTACACTTTATTCCTATGTTCGGTCTTGGTTTTTCCACACCTTTATATCTATACTACTATAAAGAGGAAAGATTTGATTGCTTGTTTGTTTGTTTGTTCGTATTGAATAGGCTTCAAAACTACTGTAGCGATTTGAAAAATTCTTTTACCATTATAATCCCACATTATCCCTGATGAACATAGGGTAGGAAAGAATTTTAGGAAACTCACCCCCTAAAGGGGGGGAATGGGGGGTTAAAGTTTGTATTGAACTTCATCATTTCTTGACTTAGAAGTATGAAAATTGGTATTTAAGCTTTTAATTATGATTAAAAATGGTCTGTTTTACCATTTTTCGAATTAAATACCTAGGGGAGGGGGGAGGGAAGATGGAGGGGGAGAGTTAAAATGGGGAGGAAAGTTTGTATAAAAAAGTCATTTTTATTGAAGTTATTCATATGGGAGTTGATAATTAGGCTTCTGATTACCTAGAAAAGTAGGAGACGTCAGCTAAGAAAGGATTTTAGAAAACTTTCCCTTAAATGGGTAAAATGAGGGGGGTAAAAGTTTGTATGGAACCGCATTCATATTACAAAATAATAACAAATGAAATACGATAAAATAAAAAATTGCTCAATTGAACGGCGCGCGGGGAGCATGATGTGATGTGACGCGATGGAGTAGAAGGGAAGGGAGGAGCAATATTCCGCAAGAACGGGAAAAAACAAAACAGCAAAAATTGTGTAGTTCTCGCGGGCAAAATGCTAGTTATTAATAAAAGTGTAATAAACAAAAACATTAAAAAACTACTTTTTAGATCAGATCACCCTGTACAGGTTTCTTACCTTGGTCGCACTGGTGAGCACCTCAGTATGGGCCAGACTCTCAAACTTTTCAGCATCGCTTAGCGCCGCTGCCACCTCTTTATCACCGAATATCGCACTTTTAGGCCTGGCAACACGGCTTACTAATGGCGGACCTGCAATGGAAGCGGCTGATTGGTCGGTTTCGTCCGTGCTTGTAGATTTCGCAAGTGGGGGGCGGATTTTCGGACGCGCTGCGCCTGGCATCAGCGCGCCCACGTTAATTTGGAGGTTATGTTTCAGTTTTCCAGGGGACGCTACAAAAGAGAATACCTGATGATCCCTGTGGTCGGTGTGATGTTGTTTACTTACTTTTTATGGAAGAAATAGCAGATTTTTCTTTTTCTTTGTCGGTAGAGTTGCTTTCTTTGTCTGAAGTCTTGTTTTCTTCAAATAAAGCTGCGGTTTTCTTGACATTCTCTGAAACGATATTATTTTGATTATTTTTTACGAATAACGGAATTCTTTTGGGTACATCTGGCTTTTGAATATCCGAAATTAATGTGTTATTCATGGCTGCATGTAGAAAAACTACAAAGCAATATAAATAACTAATTTAATACAGATTATGATAGACTCACAATCACAAAAAGATAAACTAAAATTATTTTTATCGTTGAGATTAATAATAGATAACAGTTTTTTAGGTAGTTTCGAAAGTTTATCTTTATCAATATTATTTATTTAATTGATAAATATTTAGAAAAGTAAAAATATAGAAAAACCGATAACGATGACAGGTGGCAATAATCATAAAGATTTAAACTATATTTGCATATGACTAACAGCAAATATGCATATGAGCAAAAAGATAGTAAGTATATAAGATTTTGATAATAACATTTAGTATTATCTTTAAATTATTAAAAATATTACCCTGTAAATGAATAAATGCTGTAGAAGCATAAATAGCGTGTGTTGTAAGATTTTAATCATTTGCCATTTAAATTTTACACTGAGCAAAAAAATAATAAATTAACAAGATTTTGATAATAAAATTCAGATTTTGATTTATTTCATATAAAAATAGTTACACCCTCTAAATGAACAAACGCTGTAGAAGAATAAACAGCGTGTGTTAGTAAGATATTTATCATATGCCATATAAAGTTTACACGGAGCAAAAAGAGAATAAATTAAAAAGATTTTGATAATAACATTCAGATTTTGCTTTATTTCATATAAAAATAGTTACACTCTCTAAATGAATAAACGCTGTAGAAGAATAAACAGCGTGTGTTAGTATTAATCATATGCAATATAAATTTTACACTGAGCAAAAAGACAATAAATTAACAAGATTTTGATAATAACATTCAGATTTTGCTTTATATTATATAAAAATAGTTGCACTCTGTAAATGAATAAATTCTGTGGAAGAATAATCAGCGTGTATTAGTAAAATATTGACCATTTGCCATTTAAATTTTACACTGCGCAAAAAGATAATAAATTTACAAAATTTTGATAATAACATTCAGATTTTATTTCACATAAAAATAGTCACACCCTGTAAATGAATAAACGCTGTGACAATAAACAGCATATGTTAGTAACATTTTGATCATTTGCCATTAAAATTTTAAACCAAGCAAAAAGATATTAAAATAACAAGATTTTGATAATAACATTCAGATTTTGCTTATGACTATTTCATATATAAACAGGTACACCCTGTAAATGAATAAACACCGTAGAAGAATACACAACGTGTGTTAGTAAGATTTTGACCATTTGTCCATTTAAATTTTACACTAGCAAAAAGATAATAAATTAACAAGATTTTGATAATAACATTCAGATTTTGCTTTATTTCATATAAAAATAGTCACACCCTGTAAATGAATAAACGCTGTAGAAGAATAAACAGCATATGTTAGTAACATTTTGATCATTTGCCATTAAATTTTACACCAAGCAAAAAGATATTAAAATAACAAGATTTTGATAATAACATTCAGATTTTGCTTTATTTCATATATAAACAGTTACACCCTGTAAATAAATAAACACTGTAGAAGAATAAACAGCATGTGTTGGTAAGATTTTGATCATTTGCCATTTAAATTTTACACTAAGCAAAAAGATAATAAATTAACAAGATTTTGATAATAACATTCAGATCTTGCTTTATTTCATATAAAAATAGTCATACCCTCTAAACGAATAAACGCTGTAGAAGAATAAATAGTATGTGTTAGTAAGATTCTGATCATTTGCCATTTAAATTTTACACTAAGCAAAAAGACAATAAATCAACAAGATTTTGATAATAACATTCAGGTTTTGCTTTATTTCATATAAAAATAGTTGCACATGTAAATGAATAAATTCTGTGGAAGAATAAACAGTGTGTGTTAGTAAGATTTTGATCATTTGCCATTTACATTGTACACTAAGCAAAAAGATAAAAAATAACAAGATTTTGAAAATAACATTCAGATTTTGCTTTATTTCATATAAAAATAGTCACACCCTGTAAATGAATAAACGCTGTAGAAGAATAAACAGTGCGTTAGTAAGATTTTAATAATTTGCCACTTAAATTTTACACTAAGCAAAGAGATATTAAATTAACAAGATTTTGATAATAACATTCAGATTTTGCTTCATTTCATATAAAAATAACCCTGTAAATAATAAAGCTGTAGAAGAATAAACATGTTTTAGTAATATTTTGATCATTATCATTTAATTTACACTAAGCAAAAACATAATTAAATTAACGATTTTGATAATAACATTTAGATTTTGCTTTATTTCATATAAAAATATCACCCTGTAAATGAATAAAGCTTAAAGAATAAACAGTTTTGTAAGATTTTATATTTGCATTTAAATTTACACTGAGCAAAAAATAATAAATTAACAAGATTTTGATAATAACATTCAGATTTTGCTTTATTTCATATAAAAACAGTTACACCCTTAAATGAACAAACGCTGTAGAAGAATAAACAGCGTAGTGTTAGTAAGATTTTATCATTTGCCATTAAATTTACACTGAGCAAAAAAAAAATAAGATTTTGATAATAACATTCAGATTTTGCTTTATTTCATATAAAAACAGTCACACCCTGTAAATGAATAAACGCTGTAGAAGAATAAACAGCATGTGTTAGTAAGATATTGATCATTTGCAGTTTAAATTTTACACTGAGCTAAAAGATAATAAATTAACAAGATTTTGATAATAACATTCAGGTTTGTGCTTTATTTCATATAAAAATAGTCACATGTAAATGAATAAATCTTGGAAGAATAAACAGTTGTGTTAGTAAGATTTTGATCATTTGCCATTTAATTTACACTAAGCAAAAAGATAAAAAAATAACAATTTTGAAAATAACATTCAATTTTGCTTTATTTCATATAAAAATAGTTGCACACTGTAAATGAATAAATTCTGTAGAAGAATAAACAGCGTGTGTTAGTATGATATTGATCATTTGCAATTTAAATTTTACACTAAGCAAAAAGATAATAAATTACCAAAAGTTTGATAATAACATTCAGGTTTCGCTTCATTTCATATAAAATTAATCACACCCTGTAAATGAAAAAACTCTGTAGAAGAATAAACAGTGTGTGTTAGTAATATTTTGATAACTTGCCACTTAAATTTCTCACTAAGCAAAGACATATTAAATTAACAAGATTTTGATAATAACATTCAGATTTTAATTTATTTCATACAAAAATAGTCACACCCTGTAAATTAATAAACGCTGTAAAAGAATAAACAGTGCATGTTAGTAAGATTTTGATAATTTGCCACTTATATTTTACACTAAGCAAAGAGATTAAATTAACAAGATTTTGATAATAACATTCAGATTTTGCTTCATTTCATACAAAAATAGTCACACCCTGTAAATGAATAAACGCTGTAGAAGAATAAACAGTGCGTGTTAGTAAGTTTTAATAATTTGCCACTTAAATTTTACACTAAGCAAAGAGATATTAAATTAACAAGATTTTGATAATAACATTCAGATTTTGCTTCATTTCATTCAAAAACCTGTAAATACATAAAGCTGTAGAAGAATAAAACAATTTTTAGTAATATTTTGATCATTCATCATTTGAATTACACCAAGCAAAAACTAATTATTAAGGATTTGATACTGACATTTAGAGTTTGTGTCATTTCATAGTAGTTTTATATAAAAAAATTTATACGCTATACACTATACAGAATCAAACAGTTTTTAAGATTTTAACTTCGCAATATGACTTTTACAATGAACAAAAAGATTTTTAGACTTTGATAATAACATTCAGATTTAATTTTATTTGTGTAACTGTATTCACGTAGAACATAACAGCAAATGTTTAATAAATAAATAATTCTGCACTTTTTTACCTCATAATCATGTAATTATTTACCTTTCGATTCATTTTCGCTCTGGTTACTCTCAAACACAGAACTGCCCTCAAAGTCTTCAGGGTTTCCACTGGGAGTTAAATTATCAATTTTGCTCGAAACGTTTACGGAGTCTTCAGGAATCTTTTCCAAACCCTGCGTGCTCGTCTCCGTTTGGTTTTTCGTAACAAAAAGATTATCTTGACTTTGTTGCTCGCCGAAAATATCGCTCGAGAGTCGTCTAGAGGAGGAGGCGTATGGGTAAAACGATGAATCATCAGTTTCCACTCTAAAAAACAAGAAGAAAAAGCGTTTTTTTTTTATTGAATAAACCTTTTGGTATTGATAATGAAGTAGCTCAAATGACCCGACCTACCTAGTCACATTCAAATCACGAACAATGCCACTGGACTCGTTCACATCGAGACTGGGCGGAGCATCGTCAAAAAGGCTGAATCTCTCCTGAGACTGAGTGAAATTCGTACGATCCAAAATGCCGTCTGTGAGAGAAAAGGTGTCACTTTCGCCACTATTGTCGGACGCGACGTCCCAGTTTGGATCCGGTGGAGGAGGGGTGGGATCGAAGAGGCCGATTGGTGGAGGTATACTGTAGTTTTGAGGAACATCTATAAAAAACATCAAAAATTAAACTTATATGTAACAAAGGAAATGTAAAACTTACCTGAGTTTGATAGTGGTTGAATATCTTTTGAGGTAAATCTTCTTCATCCTTTTTAACCGATCCAGCATCTACATTACTTTTTTCTATATCTTCGAATCCCAAAGGTTTTGGTTTAAACAAAGTTTCTTCTTTGCTAAGTGTATGAGTTGCATCCCTATTTTTTTTCTGATCAGAAGCTTCTTTAACACCTTTACTCTCTCGATTATAGTCATTATTATCATCTGACCAACTATCACTGTCACTATCCAAGAATCCAAGATTCCTTCTCTTCTTTATAACATCCTTACTTTGAGCTGCTATTTCTTGGGTTTTATTTGCAGCATCTTTAGTAATATTCACTGTCTGTTCCTCAGATTTTTTTATATCATCAGATACGTCTCTGTTATTAAGGTTTTCATCTTGAGATAAATTGACCACATGTTCTTCCTTGTTCTTTCCCCTACTATCATCAATTCCTGGTTTTTTAACATCCTCTCTTCTTTCTTCTTCCTGATCTACGTTACTTTTCAAATCCTAAGGAATCCTTACTCTCATTAATATCTTTAAAAACTTCTTTCTCTTTGGGTTTAACTTTGTCATCTTCAAGCACATCTTTCTCAGACTCCACAAAGCGCTTTTCTAAAGATTCGGACTTTAAATCTTCCCTGTTGTGAGAATATTTAAACAATTGTTCTTCTTCCAAAGAATTTTCATTTCCATCTTCAAATATACTCTTTTTAGTGTTTTCTCCACGCCTATTTTTACTAAACTTTACTTCTGAGGACTCTACGTCTCCTTTTAACTTTTCAAATAAGTCTCCTTCACTCGCAGATTCTTCAGTATCTCCAAATAAACTATCTGTGACTCTTTTCTTATTACCAATGTCTCCTTTATCTGCAGAACCTTCTTTATCCCCAAATAAACTCTTTGTCACTTTCTCTTTAATGCTGCCCATTTCTGGGTCTGTATTTCCTTGTTTTACCACAGTTTTCTCAGGTTGCAAAGACCTGTCACCACCAAATAAATCATCGTTGCTTCCAGAAGTCTCCAGATCGTCAAACAGCCCCTTTGAAGTCTTATTTGCAAGTTTATTTTCACCAAATGAATTCTGGATTAGATCTCGTTTCTCTTCTATTGCATCTTCAACGATAGAAGCTTGAGGGGCATTTTTTAAAGAGTCATCAATATCTACGTCATCAAATAAGCCTTTAGAAAGCTTTTTGGATACCGCCTTTTCACCTGCCGATGCTTTACTTGAAGCATCGCTGCTCTCTAGGTCATCAAATAATCCTTTTGAAGGTTGTTTTTCAGACGTTTCGCTTAGATCACCAAATAGACCCTTCTTTTTTGGTACATTTGCAAAGATATCATCTTCTTCTTTTAGAAAATCATCGTCAGAATCAAACAAACTAATTTTCTTTTGAGTTTTGCTGGTTTCTGGGTGCGATATTTTTTTATCAGCCAGTGTTTTACTTGGAGGCTTAAATAAGTCTGGATCTTCATCAAACAGTCCAAGGATTTTTTTTTCTTGAGATTTTAAGGCAGGTTCTTCTGTTTCCGGAGATGATGGATCGTCAAACAGGCTTATTTTCTTCTTTTCCTCTGGTTTTTTGATTGATTTTTCAGGTTCAATGGATAAAATATCATCAGAATCATCAAAAAGACTTAATTTTTTGGTTGATGGATGATTCTGGGATGATTTAGCCATTGTAGGTTTATTTTTGGGCGTTATGTCTTCATCTGAAGATTCATCAAATAAGCCGGTCTTTTTTAGCGATCTTTTAACATTCTCTGCTGATTTTGATTCAATCTCTTGAGTTATTTGTGCAGCTGCGGTATTTTGCGTATTTTTGAAGCCTGGCTTCCCAGAATTGTCACCAAAAATGTTGGTGTTTCCACCAAAAACTGACACACCACCGACGGGTTTCTGAAAAAAAAATCATTACAGTAAAATCAGGAAAAGTCCAATGTTTGGCAACAATGCATAAACTGCTGTTGCCATCAGTAATGTGACCATACTGTTTGCAAGCGCTACGTTTACAGAATGTTGAGAAAAGGGGAAAAATAGAAGAAAAAACTTTAAAAGGGTTTTTACCTTCTTAGAGGTTCCTTATCGTTTTTAGGCGTTATTTCTGGTGGCTGATCGTCTACAAACGGTATTGTAGTTTTGAAAGGTTGTAAATATGGTTGAAAAGTCTTAGCTTTCCGTTTTTCCGCTACCGTGAACATATCTTCGTCGCTGGAGCTGTCCGATTTGTCGAACAATCCTTTGTTAGCCTAAAAAATACATTTTATACTCATATTTCCCTGTTTTTTTATTCTATTTTTGTTACTATTACCTCCAATTTAGGTTTAGTTGTAGGTTGATCAGATGAAGCTTCCTTCTCAACTCTATTTTCACCTAAAAATTATTTTAAATTGTACCTAGCATATATGAAATGAGGTCGCAATTGGCAACGTTGTATTTTAATGAAAATACTCACTGGTCTTATTTTGCTGCCCCCAAAACAAATCGTCTTCATTACTATCGCCGAAAAGATCTTTACCGCCAGAAAATATGCCTTCGTGAGCTGATTTTGGCAGAACTGTGTCGTCTAGGTCATCGAGAGGTGGTGGTTCATCTGAGAAGAGGTTTCCTAGAAATAAAAAAAAAACGTTCATTTAAAATAAGTGTTTCTCAGTTTAATCTGTGTGTGTATATATACCATATTTGGTTGGTTGGCTCATTTTCTTGAGGGGCTTCCTGTTGTTTTCTAAATTTCCTGTGGTATTGATCACATCGCCTAATTTCGCCGCTAGCTGCTCCGCGAAATTTTCATTTGATAAGGAGTCTAGAAAAAAAATCCTGTATTTAAGGAAAAAATATAAACCTGGTTAGAACTTACTTTTGCTGGCAGAGAATTACTTTGTTCTGAACTCTCGTCGGAAGAATGGAAAACTTCTCTTCTACGATCTTGAGAGTCGTTAAACGTAGAATTGGCAACAGGGCCCGTATTTTTCTGTGCAAAATCCAGTTCCGAACTTGTCTCGGATCCCTACAAATATTTATTGATTACTGTTCTAAAGGAACATCATATATTTTTCTAAAATCCTACCAAAACTCTATCTTTCGGTAAAAGTTCTTCTGAATCACTGCTACTGTAGACCTCGTCTTCTTTTTCAGATTCAGATTCGCTTTCCGACGGCAGAAGACCCACATGCCATTTTTTGTACCATTCCTGGGTGCCCACTAAGTATGGTAGCGGTCTATCAGCATAGGGATCTTTTGGTTGAAGTATATAACTAAAAAAAATTGTTGTTGATTGAAAAATTAAGAATATATTTTGCACTAAACTAACCTCTTCTCGTTTTCTTCTTCTTCACTGTCACTTACAGCTACTTCGACCTTTTCAAAATATTTTTCCATAATTTTTAAACCTGTAGAAATCGAATCTCTGATTGCTTTTTCCTTTTCTTCTTCTGTAAGTTCTTTTTCCTCATTCTGAAAATAAATATTCGTAACTGTAAATATTTCAAGCAATGGTGATGCTTGTGAGGTAGAGTTTTTGGCTCCATCTGCCCAGGAAACAATCATAAAAGTGTAATATATGTTTACTTTCCAATTTTCAACAAAAAAATTTCATGTTTGTTAAACGAAAAAAAAAACAACTTTCAATAATAACAAATTATTAGAAAACATCTGGCAACATTGCTTATTTACGCAGGGCATCATATCATCTTTTTCTATTATACAACTAATTTTCTATTTTTATATTAAATCAAACATAACTTTAGTATATAATATATGGAAAATAAAGAAATTATTTTAATTTGTGATAATGTGAGTGAAAAATCATTTTTTTGTGTTTTTTTAGGGTGTAACAAATAAGTGAAAAAACAATTATATCAAAATATTGTTTAAAAAAGACGTTCAATGAAGCCAAATTTTTCTTTCTCCCACCTTGTTTTCATTATTCTCCAGTGTCTCGTCATCTTCGTACACTCTGTTCTCTATGAACTGGGTGTTTCGTAAACTCTGGAATTCATTCTTTGTTAGGTCCAATTTTAGGCTCACATTCTCGAGATTGTTAAGGAGGTTGTCTACATTTGCACTTATAGATACCGTTTCCGATAGGAGTGTCTAAAATTAAGAACAAAAATGAGGTGTTTCAGTCCATAAAAAAACATAGATTTTTACCTCAGAGAATTTTTTTAAGCTATTTAAGAGGGCAACATCCCCTGCTAGAGACCAGTTATTCGCATTTTCGATCATTTGCTCGCTTGTCCACTCTAAGTTTGCTGCCATTTTCTTACACGTTTTCTATTCATTTGTGAACGAAGAATATCAAAATCGGGCTTTAGTTTAAAGTTTGTTTTTGTATGGAAGATGGAGGCGTTTTTGTGGTTATGTTAAACGTCAAAATCAGCTGACAGTAACTGTTTGAAGTTAGTCGAAAATATTCTCGCAGAAAAAAGTATTGACTCTCCATGGTAAACAGTTGAAGTTAGAGGCAGTTTAAAATGATCACATTTTTAGGTCTAATTGTTATTCAAAAATAGTGTACACTATTTTATACTTTTTTACGTCAGCGCTTTTATCCAAGATGTATTTTAGGACTAGGTGGAACTAAAAAGTGGAAAATATTACTAAATAACAAACATACTTTTTGTTAATCTTCTAGAGCTGAGATTTTTTGCATTTTTTGTTACACACGGAGGTGCATTGTTTACTGATTGTCGTAGGGTAAACCAATTAAAACCACTAATCTAACATGGTTTTGTGAAAAATTTAATTCTTGAAACAGATTACAAGGTTACAGTTTAATCATATTATTAAAAAAGTTCTGTTTTATTTATATTAATTAAAAACAATAAATAATTCGACAACAAAAAATGAAATTTGCTAAATATCACTAACTATTCCACATCGCTATCACAACATTCCACATTTCTATTTCTCGGTTTGAAAGTCAACAGATCAGAATCTATGGAAATATCATCTTCGTCTTGACTACACCCCGATATCCCCAAGTTTAGGCATTCCTCTTCCATTTCAGAAAGCAATACGTTTCTTGTGGTTTCCATTGAGTCTTCCGTAGGGTTCTCTATGGAACAGTCATTTTCCATCGCACAATTCTCCATGGAACAATTTTCCTCAGAGCAATTCTCGATTTTCGTACTCGATTGCATGGATTGTGAGTCGGTTTCGAGGCACGAACTGCTGCTCAGGATATTTTCCATTGCGATGGTGACTGTAGCGTTTTCCAATGAGCATTTGTCCATTAGGCCGGATTCGAGAGTTCGTTAAGCGATCGGCCAGTGATATGTCGATTTGGCATGAGTTTGGGTCACTGAAACAAAATGAAGATCATTTACAGCGTTGCCAATGTAATATGATAGCAACTGGACTTTGTTTTATAATAAATTTTTAATTTTTAAGTTAATAAATACATTTTTAGGGTATATTGCTTTGAAGTTTTTATTCCCCTCTCATGAAACAACTCTGGCTACGCCACTGATGGAAACAACACAAAAACTTACCTAATATTACTCTGATTTGTATCTATTAGCTGAGTAGGATCGACACAAGGAATTTCCATCGAACTGTTATTTGAAAATGTAATCGGAGGAATGATGTTTGGCCATTCTAAACCGAGAAACAAGCTTTGATTGCCGTTTTCCGGGGATGGAAAGTTGAGTAAAGGCGACTCTAAAGGTATCTGACAGCCTGAAATAAAAAAAAAAATGGATTAAAAAACAGTAGATAAGTTTTTTTGCTATATATTTTTAATGAAGGGGCACTACTTATATTTTGAGCCAAGAAGTATTGATATACAAGGAGTCTGAACATAATGTTAAAAGAATGACTACATTTTCAGGGACAAACTTTGGTCGGCAGAGCGCGCTACTTTTCATGACGTACCCTAACGGCCATTAAATCTTGGGCAATTCTTTTTCCCTTTTGTAAAATAGGCTTATGCCACCTTCTATTGAATATAAATACCTTTTGAAAAACCTAATAAACAGGTGTCCGTTGTCAGTGTCTAAAAATATTTTTTTAAAATGCCAAACTCAACTTTGGATCAAAAAGTATTAATTATTCATCATATTGAGCACAGAGGTTGGCCAGAAAGAGATGTGGCGGAAGAGCTTAACATCCCAAAGAGTACTATTCATTTTGTTTAAAAAAAATGACAGAAAACACACTACCCAACTTGGTGTATGTTATTTTATCGAAGGGAGGTTCAATGCGGAGTTATATAGATCTACTAAAGAATATCATGGTTCCTTCTGTACTGGATCGATTTCCGGACTCCTTGTATATCTGTACTTCGTGACTATCTTATAATATGTTAAAATTAAAAAAAAAAACAAATTTACTATTCATATGCAGAGGTATGGCGGCACCGCTACTCCCAGCCATGTTTCCCATAGACCTAGAGATATTCTTTTCCACTTTCCGCCATTTTGCCCGTCTGTTCTGGAACCAGACTTGAACCCGAGCTTCGGTTAAGTCGATTCTAAGGGCCAGTTCTTCCCGCAGGAATACGTCAGGGTAATGGGTCTTGTGAAATGCCCTTTCGAGTTCTTCGAGCTGGTAATTTGAAAAAGTTGTCCTAAAAATAGACTAATTAACACAAATGAGGAATCAACTTCTACTTTAGAATTGTCATGCGCACAATTTTTTGTTTGTTTATAATTTTTTAGGGTTAGTAGTGGTTAGTTTATTTTGATTATTCCAATTTTTGTTATGTTATTATTAGTTCTGTAATTTTGGGATGCCTAATACAAATAAGGAAGAAATAAGAAGCAAAGAAATAACGGAAATATTTAAGCATCCCAACTTTAAAGGACCATCTTTCAGAATATTAATTAAAATTGCTGCTTTGGCTTTAATATCAACAGCATTGCCTTTGATAACAGCACATTTTCAAGGTCTTGGTCCATAATTACAATAAATATAAAGAGGGGCGTTCGGAGGCCGTCTGGAAGCGGATTTTAAAAAGGGTCCATGTAAAACCTGGATACTTCTTGTGTCAAGGGAAATCCGAGTAATTGGAAAATAATATATAATAAAAAGAAGAGCTCCTGATTATTTTTATTACCAGATTAGCCCAAAGAGATTGTAGAATTTATTAGTTTGACGGCCGAGTGATGATCGCGTTGTTTAATTTAGCAATGCACTTAGCAATTGTTAAAAGTTAACAACGGTTTAGAATGTTTAACAAAACGTCAGATTTTGACAGGTTGCCTACTAAAATTATTGAATAACACTGACAATGACGTTTTGTTAAACATTCTAAACAGCTGTTAACTTTTAACAATTGCTAAGTCCATTGCTAAATTTAACAACGCGATCATCACTCGACCGTGAGTATTTTATTTGTTGTGCTGTGGTTTAGTCGATTTTGTAAATTTTTGTTAAACATTGCTATCATTATTTTTCTAACAAGTGCGGAAAGTGATACTTCTCCGCACGCAGCTGCCGTTACACTCCGCTGCGTCGTTCGGGTAAGCAGCCAAGAGCGGAAAAGTTACTTTCCGCAAGTGCTAGGAACAATAGTTTTTCTACAAGCCTGAGGAAAAACCAACATAATTTTAAAGATTTATGGTTAAAATATTATTTATTGACGAAGGAATTTGTACACTAATTATTATTATTAACATTTACAGTAAAAGTGGAATTGGTCGCGTTTTGCAAATTTATTGCTGACGCGAGTTGCTTTTCTGTAGAAAACGTTGACGGCGGCGCGGCGGCGGCGTTGGTTTTTTGATGAGCCAATCTTTTGCAACTATGGAAGTAGTTTCTTGAACCGAGAGGTTTAGTACATTGGAAGATGGCATTGACGGTTGTTTCTGGATAGTGGAAGGTGTTTCGGTAAAATTGAGTATTTTGTTTGAAATATCCTTTCTAAAATTCGTTGAATTCTCGAGGTATTCTTCAGCGACTGATGTAGACTTCCAGCCTCCAAGACGTTTAATGTTGGATATTTGTTCTCCTGAGTTTGGAGAAAATGTTGCAGAGGACCGGCGAAAGCTATGCCCAGTATACAATTCCGGGTTAGGAAGTTTGAGATAGGCCGCTATTTCCGATGGCATTTTTCCGAAGGTAATAATGCCGATACATTGTACTGTACACACTCCGTGTTTATAGTTCACAAAAAATCGTCTATATGGTGTTGTCGGCTTTCTTAAACTGGCATACTTTCTATAGGTATAGATTCAAACATTTTCCATTTTCGGCATCTCCAGAAATGACAATGAGCTGTGATTTTTTGAGTCTGAAATGTGTATCAAAACCAAATTTCCTCGGTCTTCAATATGGTTCAGACATATTTTTGTTAACCCCTTTCTACGACAAGCGCCCGCTAAACCAAAAATCGTAGCCACTTTTATCAGTATCACAGTATCATCTGGCGCTTCATCCATATATTTCTATATTTCTTTTTGTAAAAAGACTTTAGCCCTTTTGGGTTTAAAACCAACGCTTTGTTTTTTAAGGTTGACCCTCACTTTGAAAAACTTGCTTAAATCTATGTTCTTTCGTAACTTAATGATACATTTTAGCATAGAGTATCTAGACCATAATGTATTGGGTTTACATGTTTTTGATAAAGAAGAGAAATTGGACAGAAAAATATCTTCTTTAAAAGACTTCACACCCTTAGTTTGACACCAGCTCTCAAACATAACAAATTCTTTTTCATACCTGTGACGAGAATTCATGGGCAGGAGATCTATACTTGCTATTTCTGCAGCTTCGATATTCGATGCTGATAAATCGTCGTCAGAATCCATTTAAAATGGTTCTCCAATTTGGTTGAAAAATGCGTGACAGAAAATTAATTTTTGATAGATGCATAAACAATTAGTTGGTTGCTATGGATTTCTTGATAATTTATAAGAAGTTATTAAAAATATGTACTTACATTTGGTTTATTAGGATTATTTTATTTTATTTAATAAATGTTATAAAAAGACTGCAAAATTACAGCAAAATTCAGTTTCTTCAAATATATAACTATATTAAGCAAAATTATGCATTATTTTATAATTAGATACTAATTTATGTTTCAAAAACTAAAAGATTTAACTTTTCCGCACGCTTGTAGAAAATAGTTATTTTCCTAACAAGTGCGCAAAGTGATACTTTTCCGCATTCGACTTCCGACGCGAAGCGGAGTTTGGGCAAGCAGTCAAGTGCGGAAAAGTCACTTTGCGCAAGCGTTAGAAACAAAATTTTTCCTATGAGCATCAGATAATACCACTATTAAAGCAATGATTATTTTTTAAATTATGTTTAATCTGAAAGAACTACTACAACATATTTATAAATGGGAATTATTTGTTGATAACATTTACAACAAAAAAGAACAGTTATTAGCATATTGTAAATTAGTGCAGAACCTGTAATTTCATTTAGCGGGTAGCTTATGGAAGCGCTTATTGTACCGCTTGATGAAGGTTGACTTAGCTCAGGAGGGGAGTTTGTTCATGGTCATTATTATATTCGACATATCCTTTTTCTGATTTGTGGATTCATCAATGTAGCTCTCAGCTACAGCCGTTGATTTCCAGCCCCCAAGTCGCTTGACATTGGTAATTCCTTCTCCAGAATCCGCTAACATAGTCGCAGAGGATCGACGAAAACTATGTCAGTGTACTCTTCTG
The DNA here is from genome assembly GCA_019359885.1 of Listronotus oregonensis. Classification (NCBI taxonomy): domain Eukaryota; kingdom Metazoa; phylum Arthropoda; class Insecta; order Coleoptera; family Curculionidae; genus Listronotus; species Listronotus oregonensis. The sequence goes on along the minus strand of JAHBCN010005582.1, from coordinate 32,169 downwards.
GATTTAATTTTAGGTATACGGCAATTTCTGAAGGCATTTTACCTATTGAATTTATTCCCACACATTGCGTACTGCATGCTCCTTGTTTATACTGGACAAAAAAACGTCTGTGTGGGGTATGTGGTTTTTCGCAAATTTGCATATTTACGGTACAATTGCAGATAAAGTCCGTTATTTGTTTCATCGGACACTACAAAGATTCTGGAAGTGTTATTTTTACTGTCAAGAATTTTCACCACTATCAAATTTTCATTATCCTGTATGTCATCAATCATTATTTTTGTAAGTTCATCTCTCCTAGAAGCACCGGCTAATCCAAAAATTGTAGCAACTTTTATTAGAAGGTAAATATTATCAGGTGCTTCTTTCATGAATCTTGAAACTTCTTCTTTACTGAAAGTTTTGATTTTTTGGCCGGTATCCCACGTTTTGGTGTTTAAGTAGTGATGTTAGCTTGAAATATGAACTTAAATCAAAGGTTCCTTTTCACTTTGAGGACACATTTTAACATAGAGTACTTACTCCATAAAGTATTAGGTTTATATGTTTATTGCAAATCCGCAAAATAGGCCAAGAACACTTCTTCTTTAATACTTTTTGTCCCCTTTCTGGAGCACTAGTTTTCGAAATGACTATATTAATTCTCATATTTTTCACGAGATTTTGCTGGTAATAAATTCAAACTTACGGTATTTGCTGCATCCAGGATAGAATCTGGTAGCTCCTCATCGGAACTACTCATTTTAAATAATTATTTTTGTCGGATTTTTATTTAATTAAAAAAGTTTGTATTGAAATTCATTTGTGCAATTGCTTGTTCATATGGAAACAAAAAAAAATCTGACGTGTTAAAATCACCAAGATTACATATTGTTGCTTGACTTGTCATAATCATTTATTATTATTATACAGGGTAATTAAAAAATGTTTTTTTTGTGTTTTAGTTGAAATATTGAAAATTACGTAGTAACAAAGAAAAAAGAGAAAAAACTAAAACTTGCAATGGCTTCGTATATTGCATGAAATAGCCTAGAATTACTAAAATACATATAAATCTTGCTTACCTGTAAGATTTTAGAGTAGTTTTACTACTCTAAAATCTCGCCGTGCGGAAAAGTGCAACTTTGCGCACTCAAATGCGTGCGGAAAAGTGGACTTTTCCGCATGCTCTTAGGAAAAAAATATTTGGGACAATTAAATTAGAAACTAGTGTAGGTATGTTATAAGGTAGAGACCTACCTGTACCTTCTTTGTTTTCTCTTGGAGTTGGAACCGTTTGGTATGTCCCCATCATTGGAAAAATCTTTTATCGAGTCGGCATAATCTAAAAGTTAGGAAAAGATAGAAAATCGTACTTTTTAAATTGATATATTCGTATGCTCGAAAAAATTTGCTGTAATAATTGAGGCGTTCAGCGCTAAAGCGGGCTAACCCCAAATAAGAACAATCGAGTAAATGGCGATTAAAAAATATAGGTAAAAATAACGTATTATTTTGCAGTTACTATAAGACCTGGGTTCTCCGTTTTTCGCATATATACTGAACACAGTGGTAACTTTTGAGTGTGCAAGCAAACTTCATTTTAAGTATGGAAATATTTGATTTTTATGTGGGTTAGTCCAGTTTTGCATTAAATTATATTAAGTGTTTATAAGGATAGTCCCTTATGAGGATAGAAAGTTATTTGGATAATGGTTGGATGAAATAAAAATCGAACATTTTTGAAACGTTTTATTAAGAACCCATCATCACTAGAATAATCTATTAATGGTAGCTCTTCTGTTACATCATGGGCAGTTTTGAGATCTTTATAATATTCGTGATACAAAGGGGGGACATAATCTAATAAACTAAGTAAGTCCTTTTTTTTCAATGGATTTATGCAGTTTCCATTAGGATAAAGATTGTCTAACTTTGTCAGCAGTATTGAGTTCCTCTTACTTACATCAATTTCGTTAAATTGAGGTAACTCATTATTAGAGTATTTATAAAAAGATCTTGAAAGGATACTCTTTAATAAATCGTAGCCACTGAATTTTTAGCCATTCGACTTTCGATTTTTTATCAGTGGTAGTTTTTCGGTTTATGATATTTGCTTCCAAAGTTTTCGTTGAAAAAAAAATATCCTTATCCATTAAAATAACTTTGAACGGTTTTTTTTTTCGGGCAGCTATAATTACATCAGTCCAGTTATGTGGCACAAAAATATTTTGAAAAAATTTCTTTTGTTTCTCTACTAAGCCAAAGTCTTGGTCGCACGGTAAATAAGAATGGCCACTAACCAAAAATTTATGGTCAATTTCATTTATGAACTCTGGATTAGAAACTATGTACTGACATAAAATAGACAATTTGATATTTCTATTCTGTCCCCCATACTGATCGGAATACATAACAAGTTTAGTAGTTTTAACAAATTCTTTTACAAAGTATAGAAGGCATGAGCCAATCTCCTGCGGCCCTCAGTGAGGCGATTGACTCATTCCATACAAACATGTAAACGTTATCGTCTCCTAAATTATGAATTCCTAAACAATAAGTCCACATTTGACGTTTATAATAGCAAACACCAGTTGAGATCACAGGGGTGGGCAAAGTTTTCATAAGATCAAATGTTATAAAAGTTACATTAGAGTCGCCTTTGGCCTGAAGAGTGTCACGGCGTAAACTTTCACGTGCACTTTCGGCTTTTCTAGGTGAAGATCCCTTTCTAGGGTAAGTTGGTCTTTATTGTCTTCAGAAGCTTTGATTTTAATATTAAATGCGTCACATTTCTACAGGAGTCCGATACTGGTGGGTGAAAAGATAAATTAAATTCTCATTAAAAACTTTACGAAAAATAAAACTTGAGACCGGGTATTTAACATCTCTGCAGTAAAGATATACATCTTAGTTAGGTTTAAATCAGGGGACAAAAATTTTCGATTTTTCGCTTTATGCAACGTAGTGACTCTCATAAGCGGAAATTTTTCAATAAAAGCCTTTACTTCGATAATTTTTCTTGAGGTGTCTTATTAACAGACGGAGCCTTACCCCTGCGATCTACAAGGAGGAGTAGCAAGTTCGCCCTTGTGTTTAAGGACCTATCAATTCTTCCAGCGGACACTTGTAGCGTGTTTTGGAAAAACATTTTACACCTTCACTTCAACTCCATTTAAATCAAGTAAACAATAGACACGCGTCTTTGCCTTTTGGAATTTGCATTTGCAGTATAGTGCGGAGTTTGTTGCATACTTTTATTATATTAAATAAAAATGAAGTCTGTAAATCATAACTTTCAAGCTTGTAAAAATCGTTAAATATTTGAAGCTGTCGCTCTTCGGAAATTTTCGTAAAACATTTATTGCTGCAATGACAAACACCCGTCATTGGTACCTTTTTAGGAAACACTTTACCTTTAAACCCAAAATATTCTTGCCCATTAAGTCGTTTTTTTTTCCTTTCATTACGTTTCCATGTATGTTCTGTCCTAACGCGCTTTTTTCCTTTGACTTTATTTTCAACTCCAGCCTGATTTAATTCTGGTGAACTGGACACTGACCTCTGATTATTCTCATCAGATGGCACTATTCTGATCCAGAATCTGCAAAGTCCCGACGGCTCCTCGTCACTAATTTGGAACATTGCTATAAATTTATACTTAATTAATAAAAGAAAGTATCCTTGAAGTACAAAACATACCTGTCAGTTCTTGTTCAACAGATTTAGATGGTCCTGCCATATTTAACACGCACAAAATATAAACAACAATAATAATAATTCACTTAATAGGATAAAACACGTACGTTTTGTTACTAAAAACAAATAACATAACCTAAAAATATCAATGATCCAACCAACATCAAACTGAAATTTAAATAAGCAAAAACGGACCAAGCCGCTATAGTCCATTTTTACATTTTTCCATAAGTAAAATAATGCTATGCAATAACTCATTATGTGCTGCCATCTAGTTAATATATGGAAAAGGGGGATAAGTCCATTTTGTTTTATTTTTACTGATTTTAGGGTACATTGCAGCTATAAAGTAAAAAATGGAAAATTTTGGGTTTGTCACTTTTGTGCTGAACGCCTCAATTGACCCCAAAAATTTTCCTTTACCATCTTTCTTGCGTTTTGATAAAAAATTTTTTTCCCCATCCTTTTTTAGCCTTTTCCCGGATTCTAGAAAATCTGTATGTTATGGATTTTTCGACGGGCGTTTTTAAAAATTTAGTGTTGCGAAAAAAATGGTAAGGACCATTTTTCTAGACTTCAGGTGATCTTCATTTTTTGTCTGAAAAAAAAATTCTCTAGTTCGTATATTTTGGCAGATATTCGTGGGAAACTCTTTTTTGAGACTTTGGGGGCCTTTTTTCAGCGGGTTCCCACGTCGAAATCGTGATAAACTTTTCTCGCTCAAAAAGCATCCGAAAAGCCTAAAATTGTGACAAATAAAAACTGTACAGATTTATTTACAGCTTCGGGTACTTTCAGGTCTTTAGTACTGGACTATACCATTATAATGAAAGTTTTTTCTCTCGGTGGGTAACCCAAAAGAGAATTTTAGTGAAAAATTTTTTGAACCTACTCTTTCCAACCAATCAGAACTTTTATTTACAAATCTCCCTGGCAACGACAAAAAATTTTGGGAAAATTCATCCACTACACTTCCCGGGGAAATTACACTGGAAATTTCCCTGCACATTTTAAACGTCAAAATATTCAAAATAATGACGCGGGAATTACAGTGCCTTATTTATGTAATTTATTACCATTTTTTTCAAAAAACATATAAATGTGAATATTTTTTTCTTATAAAAATAAAAATTTATGCAAATTTGATTTGTCAAATTTTAAAAAAATTATTTATTACTTAATAAAATAAAAATTTAATAACAAATGTTTGTAACTAAATTTAAGGGTTTAAATTCTAACAAAAATTTTTTTCGTTTTAATGGAGAAAGGATTTAAAACTGAAATTTGCTCGGAATATTGTAAATGTCTATGTTTAGTAAAATATTTAAAAAATTTAGACACAAGTTTATTTAATTTGAATTTAGATATTTTATTAAATTTATGAAGATTTTACTAGTATTTTGGATTCTTGTAAACAGTTTTTTTCCGTGGTTTCTTCTAGTTAAGATCTTCAATGCATTTTTATAAATAGGGAAGCTGACGATGGTATTTTTTTAAAGTCTGAATATTCTTTGCACAAACTACACAATCCGTATTTTGTTAAGTCTAAACCATTTTTATACTATACACTAGGTATACTTTTTCTGTTTTCGTTATTTTTTAATAATTAATAGTACCTAATAATCTATTTTTTACGTAGTTGACATTTGTAAGTCTAGCGGCCCTTACTACGTTCTTTTTACATTTTCCCCCTAGACGTTTTTTAACGCATCAGCAAACAAGACATAGATACATTTAGACTAATAATCAAAAGTAACTGATGTTCCACTATATTAGTAGATTAAGTTAAAAAAAGATGGAAATATAAGATGCCTTTAAATTTTTTATAAAGATTCTATGCAACTAAAGTTAGAAATTTGCATTTTATTTTACTAAAAAAAAGCTTCATTTTTTAAGCATAAAATCTTGAAGTAGGGTATTTAAAAAAGTCATAATTATCAAAAGTAAATGATGTTCCACTAATATTAGTAGATTAAAGTTGAAAAAAGATGGAAATATAAGATGTTTTTAAGTTATTTATAAAGGTTATATGTCTAAAGTTAGGATTTGATTTTAATTTACTAAAAAAAAGGCTTCATTTTGTTAAGCATAAAATCTTGAAGTAGAATTTATATTTTTATTCGAAATTTATACTGGGTTCAAATTTTCTTACCGAATATCCCACAGCTTAAATTACTTACCGGAAATTTTTCTTCGGTAACGAATATTTTAAGAAAATTAGTCCTTCGTGACCTCAAAAAAATTTCCGGTAATAATTTATGCACTAGGGATATTATAAGTGAAATTTTACATTCCAAACTGATATTTTCATTCATAATTTTTGAAAATCGGCAAAAAATGATTAAAAATAAAATGATTTGGAAAATTTTTACTGGTCAAAAAAATTCATCAATTTTAAACGGCAAATGAAAAATCGTTGGGAACTTTTTCCCAATTTCTTGAGAAAGAAATTAAAATTTGGAAAAAGATACTTCGCCAGAAGATTTGGCGAAAATTTTAAAAGATATGGGTTAACATGAAGAAAGAAATGGGAGGACTAAAAAGAGTCTAGTATAAAATCCTTGTGGAATACATTGGCACAGATGTGCAAGAAAAATATTTCAAAAATTTGGCAAAAAGTGGATCCATTTCAGGACATAATATTTAAATAAAGCTCGATTGGCACGAGTTTCAAAAGCGTCGGCAACTTTAGGCGGCCTAAAAAAAAAAAAAAGGGTTTAAAAGCATTTACCACTAAAATTTTTGGAAAGGGTTTAAATGTTACGACGGGACAACCAGACGGATTCAAAAATTTTTCCCTTTGTTTTTAAGTTAAAGGGTTAATTTTTTTTTTAAAAAAGAACTGGACCTAAAGGGTAGGAAACCCTAATAATTTTTATATTTATTTTTTTTTGCAAAGTTTAAATTTTTTTTGGCAATTTCTCTGGAAGGGTTGAATATAATCCCATATTTTGAAACTTCCCAAGGAGGCTCTAAAAGTTTGACAAATGTAAATTTTAAAAGAAACAAACCAATGAAAACCTGTGTCAGTCAGATTATATTTGAAAATTAATGGAAAAAAAACTAACCCTCACTTGACCAAAAAGGAGAATTTAAAAGGGATTATGGTACAAAAACATGCCTTTGGGTTTAAAATACCTTATCAAATGGACAAAACAATCTGCTGAAAAAATTGGTTAGATAAAAAAAAAAATTAAATTACCAATCATTCCCACCCCGATCTTCTGCAATCTCTACTTTAACAAAAAATGGAGTTGGTGACAAGAGCTTTTAAAACTCCCAGGACATTTTAGTACCAACTCTTTAAAACCATATCTTTAGCTGAATCCAGAGCACCACCAAAATTTTAAAAAAATTTTGCGACAAAATAAGGAAAATGAAGCTTCGGCCTCTACGAGTACTCAGGTCGGGTTTCAAACTCAATCTGCTGTGGTTAAAAAAACAGCCTCAAACTAATAATTATATAATTGCACATTTTATATAAATAATTAGGTAGTTTTTAGTTTACTTGTTTTGAAGCAATTTTTTAAATAAAATAATTCTGTGTTTGTTTATTTTCAAAATCTCCTTACTGAAATAGTCATGACGAATACCACTCGAAAAAAAATTATGTAGGAAAATTGTCCCCAAGGTTTTATTCAAGTTTGTTGCTTTTCGGTAATTTCGCGAAATTGCCAAGCAACAAATTTTTATTTTTTACCTTTCGAATATTTGCCCACAAAATTTTTCTCTTTTGATAATTTTTATGAAACATCTCATACAAAATTTAAAATGCCATAATCGGCGAAGGATTAAAAAAAACTTTAAAATTTTGGGGAGAAAATAAGAAAAAACAAAACTTTGATAGTTGTGTCAATAAAGTACCCAATGATGGAATATTGATGTCAAGTCTGGGACCATTTCTAATTGTCAGCTTTAGAAATTTTTAAATGGAAAGAGAGAAGACATTTTGTCGATTTTCCTAATTAAATATTTTAAAGAAAACAGTGACAAAGAAATGCAACTACAAAAGCAATATAAAGCTTATAATGTTTTGAAACGCGCAGACGCGTTCCCACATTAAAAATAAACTTAGTTAATGCATTTTATGTGTTTTTAACTCGAAGTTCGACTGATTTTATATATATATATATATATATATATATATATATATATATATATATATATATATATATATATATATATATATATATATATATATATATATATATATATATATATATATATATTATACACTAACACATCCATTATAAAACATAGAACAATTAATTTTATTATTGTTTTTTAACTCAAAAACTACGGACCCTAAAGAAGACATCATATTGTTTTCATTATCAATAATTAATTCGTAAATGCACTATTGGTAGCAGGAAGGATATAAGTATTTTAATTTTTGTATTTTTTTAACTGAACAAATTTAAAAAAAAATTGTAAAAAGCAAACCATCTATAAATGCCTATACTATATAGTCCAGATAATTTTTCATTTGTAGGGACAATATTTGTTTTTTTTTTAAACTAAGATGTGACTATTTTTTACTATTTAATTAAATTTTAGTATATTTGGCTTAAGTTGTCAATGTCTTTTTTGTTATTTACGCAATTGCTATTTTTTTTATATGAATCGTTTCCTTTACAGTTAATTTATGGTAGTTTTTATCAAAATCTAATATTTTTGTTCCTGTAAAATTAAAGGAATGTTTTGTTTTGTGTTCGTGTTTGTGCAATGCGGTAGATACGTTTTTTTGGTATTTGTGCCCATTTAAGCGATTAGTAAGATGTTGGGTTGTCATACCTATATATATAATATATATATATAAAATAAAATATATATATATATATATATATATATATAATATATATATATATATATATATATATATATATATATATATATATATATATATATATATATATATATATATATATATATATATATATATATATATATATATATATATTTTATATTATTTGGGCAATTTGAACATGGAATTGCGTAGACAACATTTGATTTTTTTGTGAGGTGTTCGGCTTTATAATTTTGTAAACATCTGATTTATTAAGTTCTGTCCTTTGTGGCATACCGTTATATTATGTTTGTTTAAAATATATTTAATTCAGATAAATTACTTACTATAGCTATATACTTTTTATATTCCACATTTTCTGGTTTATTGTTGGATGTTTCCTTGTTGTAAAATTTGTGTATTCTTTGTTTTATTATTTATTAATGAGTTTTATAAGAGCATTGTTGTTTTGTAAAACAGCTCTGACTTTATTTAGTGCTTAGTCTCGATATTCGGGAGATGTTAACTGAATTTCCCTATCTGCCAGTCCCATAATGACATTTTTTTTTGTGATTTGACGAGTAGTTAAAATTGTAATTAAGGTATCTTCCAGACCATGTTGTTTGGTGTACCAAATTGTTTTTAATTTATGGTTCTCTTTTTCTTATAATTGTTAAATCCCAAAATATATATATATATATATATATATATATATATATATATATATATATATATATATATATATATATATATATATATATATATATATATATATATACTATACATGTTTTAAAGTTAAATTTTTCCAGCCTCTTTTGTTAACTGCAACATTAACAACAACCAAAGCTTAAATTTAGATGATAAATTATTATATACCATGTAAAGAAAGTATCACAATGGACAAAGGCGGTAAAAAAATAATCAAAATCATTAAAAAATTAAAAACTAATCGCAGCTTATAAACCAAATCCCCATTCAATTTTTTCGCGTTCGAGCAACGATCAATCATAAAAAGCTGTTTTCAACTGGTGATCAAAATGCCATTTTAAGGGCGGCGAGGGGGTTTTTAACTGAGAAAGGGGAAGGAAGGGTGTTTGCGAAGATTAGAGAATGGAAAGTTGTGTTAATGCGTGAAATTTAACTATAATCGATTTGGTGTAGTTTTGTTACATATGTGCATTATTGCTTATATAGGATTTTTATGATAATCTTTTAAATTTTCTTAAAATAATAATAAGATAAATGTAGCATCAATATTTGTTAATTTAAATAATACATGGTTACCTATGCTTGCTGCTGAAGTAATTTCAGGTAAACTTAAAATCAATAAACACACCACACTACCTCAATCAGTCGTAAAGGGCTGAACAGTTTTTGTTTAAAAAACCCCGTACCAGGACATAATGGGCTTTTGACTGATTTTAAAACACGTTTTAAATTATTCTTTGGTACCTAAAAACACAATACACTTTATATTTGTGGGAAATTCGGTATTTTCAATAAAACTCAATGTTAAAGTTTAAATTATAAAATTTGCGCTAAAAACGTGTCTCTGTAATGGCGTCGATATGTTTCGCGTGACGTCATAGGCAAGAAGCAAGTTAACAACAGTCAACTAAATAATTTTGAATAATGTTTCAATTTATTTGCCAAAATGGTATATAAATGACGTGTAGTGCCACAATGTACAAATACTTCTTTGAAAAACCACGAAAACTGTTTATATCTTCCCAAAATCCAAAGGAAAAAGTGGTTAAATGCTCGAAGAGATCCAAAAAGCTTGGTATCGCATTAAAATGTTTTTATGTGTATATACAAATATATATATATATATATATATATATATATATATATATATATATATATATATATATATATATATATATATATATATATATATATATATATATATATATATATATATATATATATATATATATATATATATATATATATATATATATATATATATATACAAAATATCCTCCTTTAAATATATACCGATTTATGTACAACAAAATATCGCCTTTAGATAACTTACCTTTTAAAAGGACCATAAATTTTGGTAACAACATAACTATGGATTGTATTGAAAGTGTCCGTCGAAATGTTTAAATTAGAATTGGCGCCCGTCGCATAGGTGTCAATTTTAAAAGTTAGAGTAGGATAGAACTGTTTTTCTGCTTACAGCTGGACACTTTTTCAATTCGTCTCCCATAAGAGATGGTCTCTTATATTTCTACACTCCATAAACAAACCTACAATAAGTTTTTAAGAAATACTGACTGATTAACACGAAAATAAATAATTTTTGAAGGTACCTTCACAGCTGTTTTTACATTTTAAGTTTTGCAGTAGTCAGCGTTATTTTTAAAGAAACGCACAATCATAAATGCGTCTGTCTCAGGTAGGTTTCTGTTATCGGCTTGCTCAAAATGTATGTCCATTTTGAGGTACAAAACGGATTATTATGTTTTTTTTTTTAATCTTTTTTGACAGCTCACGAAGGTTATTATATATGTATATTATACCTACGGATTATATTATATATAACCGTAGTACCAAATACCGTGAGTGCCGGGTTTTCCGGTGTTTAACCCATTTCTTCCCAGTTGTTCCGTCAACGTTGTCCAAGCACTGAAACATTCAAATGTTGCATTTCACAGCACCTTTTAGATAACGCGGTAGTGCCACCACGGACGTTATTTTTAAATAACTACTACCCAAAATGTTACTTGAAATATGCGTTTTTATATAAAATGGTCAAGAAACAGTTTTTAGATAGTTAAAGATCGAATATAACACCTAAAACACCCAACACCAAGCTTGTGACATTTATTGACTTGCAAGTGACGTCACGAAAGTTGTAACTGTGAATTAATTTCAAAAAATATTTGAATTTTAATACGTATATTTTGCAATAAATATGCATATTTTACTTTATATTATAAAGAAATATGCTTCTTTATACTACTATCTGATAGGATGACCATGATTTAAAGCTTATTTTCAATGGTGGCAAATAGCCTATTAACTAAATTAAAACATATTAGAACTTTTTTGTCTAATAAAACTGAAATTTCCGGTTTACTAATATCGGTTTAGATCTTTATCGATATTCAAAAGGCATTCACAACGCTAAATCTGAATATTTTTCCAGAGTTATTGGTCAATATTCAAATTTCAGGTGGTCCCAAAGAGTTTCTTTCCCGGAAAAAGATTCCAGGCACGTTTGTTCCCGAGCTTAAAAATCAAGCTTCCATTTTACATATTCTTTACATATTCCCAGGAAATTTTTCACCCACGTCGTTTAAATCGGGCAAAAATCCAAATCCAGTCGAGCCCATCCTGAATAAATCTCTATTTTATATTCCTCGCGCGTTTTTTAAGTTTGGTGTGTAGATAAATTGACGAATGAGGGAAAAACTGTTCTTTTCTTGTGTGAAAGACAAGAGTTAATGTCTTGGCAACATCTTAAGTATTTTTTAAGTTGCAAAAGAATTTCTAAATATTTTTTTCTTTCATAAAAGATATCTGTATTAAAAGTGAAAGATATAAAAAAGAAAAATTAAGTAAATAAGGGACATTTTTGATTAGGTCTGTAAAATAGTTATATATATATATATATATATATATATATATATATATATATATATATATATATATATATATATATATATATATATATATATATATATATATATATATATATATATATATATATATATATATATATATATATTTTCTTATATTTTTTATTTTTAAATTACCAAATAAAAAGAGTTTTATTAATTTTAATTTAAAAAAGTTTTTGTTTGACTTTCTCAATGTCTAACAAAGTATAATTTATTTTAAAATGTTTAATTTAAACAATTTTTAAAAATAATTATACTTTTGTAAATTGAAAACAACAAATTTAAATAAATTAAATTGAAATAGAAACTCTTTTTATTTGGTAATTAAAAAATAACAAAACTATCAAAAAATATAAAAGAATATATTATAAATGTTTAAAAAAAATTTTTTTTCAAAAGTATATATATATATATATATATATATATATATATATATATATATATATATATATATATATATATATATATATATATTGTATATACATGGTGATACATGATGAAATGTCAATACTTCAGGTACGTAGTCAGGGTTCAAAAATAAACATAAAAGCCTATACAAATATTAGGGAATGAAGAGACTTTGTATTTCGTGCAAATTTTAAAAAATTTGCACGAAATACAAAGTCTCTTCATTCCCTAAATTCTTACGTGCACACAGCCACAACCAAGTTTCATTTATACAAATACTGGTCCGCAAGGCCTTCGTTATCGAAACAAGGGAGTTAAAATTTTTATTTAATTTTTTTTCTATTTTTTAAATAAAATCTATGATAATGTAAATATTGAAGTAAAAATTGGTATCCGGGAGTTTTTTGGTATGACGGATTCGAATCTAATCTTAATACGGCTCTTACTTGTAGGGAGAGCCACCTGTATTACATTTTTAAGTAAATTAAATAATTGCTTTGTCATTTTTACGTCAAAAAGGTATACTTGTTAAAAGTTGATATAAGCAACCGTTTTTGAGATATTTGAATTTAAAAAAATGACAACGCATCTGATTTTATTATAGCAAAACTAAAAAAAATAAAACAAAATGTATAATTAAACAATACATTTTTTAATTTTAATTTTCAATAAAAGTATTGTCCTGAAATTATGTTCGGCAAAACATAAGCTAGGTTTTATAATTTTTAAAAATTCCACCATTTACTTCTAAGCACATGTCAGCTCTGTGGTGAACACCCTGTATCTCGGAAACGAATTCCTTGCCGGTCCATATTTGTATAGACTTATATGTTTATTTTTGGACCCTGACTACGTACTTGAAGTATTGACATTTCCTCATGAATTACCCTGTATATATAATATTTTATAATTTTGAGTTTTTTTTTTGAAGTCGATTTCATTTTTTTAATTACCTTTTGATTAAGGGCGTATACTATTTGTACTGACAAAAAACCACCCTATAGTAATACAATTTCAACCACCATACTGTATCGAATTCCCTACCGACTTAAATCAAGCGATTTCAAACGGCTTTAAAATTTTAAATCGCATTCTGGATCAAAATGGCGCGCGCGTGCCATTCAATCAAAGGGGTCGGCACAAAGGGGTTCAATGGTTGATTTTTGATTAAGAAAAATCACCATTGGCGCACGCGGTTACCTTTTATACAGATTAGGGTTAAACTTAGGGTCTAGTCGTACGTTAACAATGTCTGACATGGGGGCAATGTCATCAATCTCGCTAATGACGTGGCGGTTTTTGAATCTCGACTCTCCCTCGTGACGTGTTGGTTTGGAAAGTGTAAACAAGATTATGATGACTTTTTTGTAAAAACGTTACAGGAATGTTATTAGGAGAAAATAGCTGGTTATGATGTAAGTTTAATTTAAAAGGTACTTTTTGGTTTGTGTAGGCAATGGCAAAATTAAGTCTGCAAAATTTGGGCAGCTGGGGATGAATTACACTGGCTTATTCTTAGAAGTATAAGCCATTAAAGTGTATATGAAAGGTGTTGTAAATAAAAATATTTTTAGCGAAAATATTTTTATGGAAATGAAAACATTGGAAATTTCCGTACATGTCTCGGAAATATTGAAAATGTTGGTAATTTTGGAAATATAAAAAAAATGCGTTTTACACTTTAAAACAAAGATTTCTATATATTTCTTATACTTTTGTGCAGTACGAATTTCACACTAAAAAAATAATTTCCGAAAAATTACGTATCTTATTACGACTACGAATTATACAATCTCGATCTCGGGGATTCACCGATTATTGCTTGTTGGCTATTGCTTGCTTTAGAAGAAGTTGAATTGAACTTCCATGAAGACGAAATTGATGCTGAATACAATATTGAAGTATACTATTCGTACTTAGATTTTGAGCCAGATATTTTTTGCCTGGTTTTAAATACTTCGAAATTTAACTCGTTTCTCAAAATCACTCGGGCTACACTTTCATGAATATCCGGCCAAATCTAACCATTCATGGTATTACCTATGATAAATTTTTATTAAATGTTTAGTTTATTGAATTTTATAGTGTTTATTTCTATATTTTCAATATCTCCATATATTTTTAAAGTTTCCTGATATATTTCTGGAAATATTTCCAAATATATATGTTTGCGGAAATTTTCCATCACTATATATAAACGAGGGAGAAGTACCCTACATTGAACTGTGGTTAAAAACGGAAGCCTACTTTTCTAAGTAGGACCATTAATAAGGTAAGCGGCTCTTCTTTGAATGGGATCAAGAATTCTAATAGTTGTGAAAGACATCATTTTTTGGCTTAGAAAAGAACGCCACTTAAAGTATTAAAACACGGGTCGAGCCATTTTTTCAAAAAATAATTTATTTTAGTTTTATGAAATTTATTCCACTTTAAAAACTCACAAACATATCAGATTTATTAGTTAAGAACCGTCACTCAAGAGGTGGATATGTAGTCAAGCAAATTTATTTTTATAAAAACCTTAACAAAAAAAAAATAGCAATAATACCAAACGATTTTTATAGATTTGTACTTAAAAACTAAGTAAACCTACTGTAAAGCTGATAGAGATTTCTTGTTAAAAAATAAATTTACTTACCATCCTGATGTGATAACGGCGTTGGAGGTTTGTCTATTTTAAGTAATGGCTTAAGTTCAGCTGAAACAAAAATAAGTATAATTTAGTCTAAATATACCAGATTTCTAAAAAGCGTTACTTTTTACAAAATGTGATTCATACTATATCAAATTATGAACAAAAATTCATTGTATATTTGAGGGGTGCTTTTTTTGTTTTACTAGTTAGCATTAATGTTTTTTTTTGGTATTTAACTGACAACAAAAACCAAAGAGGTTATCTTTGTGGCTCTGTTGTTTTTTTTTTTAATTTTTTAATGGTTGCTATGATTTTTGTGACAGATATTTTCCTGTTACTTATACTGGTATGTCAAAGATATCCCATCTATTATGTTTTTAAGCATTATTTCTAGTATAGTGGGTGTTCGGGAAAATGTGGGAAATCTGCTGGATGTGAAAAAAACAAGTTTATGTAAATTTTTTCCTTATAGGCCTTCGCTTGCCATAAATTTTATATAGGTGAAACTTCCAGACCATTAGCCAAACGCATGAAATAACATAGACCATAC
Source organism: Listronotus oregonensis (assembly GCA_019359885.1). NCBI lineage: Eukaryota > Metazoa > Arthropoda > Insecta > Coleoptera > Curculionidae > Listronotus > Listronotus oregonensis. The sequence goes on along the minus strand of JAHBCN010005582.1, from coordinate 16,477 downwards.
ATTAAAAAAACAGAATTTCACAAATCAAAAATCAGTCAACACGCATTTGATAAAAACCACATAATTAACCGGAATCCTTTTAGTATTTTAGCAAGGGAAACTTGTTCAAAAAAACGTAAAATAAAAAATGTGCATTTATATAATTTAATAAAGAGAAATGTATAGCATCAATATCTGTTAATTTAAATAATACATGGTTACCTATGCTTGATGCTGAAGTAACTTCAGATAAACTTAAAATCAATTAACACACCTTTTTTATCCTTTTAAAAATTATAAATATACTAGTCAAATAAACTAATATGTCATTTATGACAAAACGTCATAAATAGTATAAAAGCTTTTAAAATTTTCTTTCTTTTTAATACAAAATTTCTTAAAATTTAGTTTACGTAGATTAGTGTTGATTTTTTTTTGGGTTTTTTGGGGAGATTTTTTCTTTTTTGTTTCAGGAGATCTGCAAGTTCATAGAGGTCAATAGGGCTCAGCAGGCTCAATTCGTTATACCCCGGGACCTGCACCGAAGTGGTCCCATTCTCCAAAAAAATGTAAGGCAAGTAATCCTAAAGAATACATACTGAAACATAAAGCCGCCACAAAACTATACAACAGATTTAAAAAAATTTATATAAACTTTCACTATTTCTTTCATGTTTTTTTTTCATATTCGCGAGATTTCCCATATTTTCCCGTATTACAGTTCATATTAAAAGTCTCTTAACTAAAAGCAAACACGGAAAACTGTAAAGAAAAGTCTCAATATCCATTACACAGAGTCAAAGGAAAATTTACTGATAGAAGGGAAAATAAGGACTCATGAGGATATATGCAAAAGCCGGGGCCCTACGGGCCAAAAATAAACAGAGGGTCAGTGTTCCCGCGGGAGCCGTGGAAAACTACCCGAGACGCCTGGAGATGGACATTTCGTCCGCAAATGGGCCTGCTTATGTCTTCGCATTCATAAATAAAGGCTCTAAACATTCCTTAACGACGTTTCGCATTTGGTTTTGTAAGGATGATTCAGTATACAGTAAAGCGCACCGTACGCAACATAGGAGGCTACTGGATGATTTTGGATTTACCCAATTCTAAAATACCAATAATAATTTTGTGGTTGCATTTTTATTTCTGTCTCGTTTCCTCACGTGGCTCATTTTTGGTTGGGATGGTGGGGAGTACGGTGATAAATTCTGAAGAGTTATCTGCCCAGTTTAGTTGGTATACGTTTTTTTTTCAGTAAGAAATGCAGTGTTTATAGGAAGTAACAGAAGTGCTAGCATCAACCGTCTTCGATCGTATTTTTATCAGCCATAAATTTAAAATTAGTTGCTTAAACCGCAACGTTTGCTACGGTTTTAAGAACCAAACAGTTTTTCCTAATAAAATAAAAGAATTTTCTCAAATAAATAATGGAACGTAGAAGATATTTTTAAAAAAATAAATTAATGTGCATTCAAAAATAAAAAAAAAAAATCTTTCAAGTTATCGAAGATGCTCAAATAAACCACCTTCCTGAGCCAAACAATAACCAAGATTGTCATAAAAACGCCTTCAATTTGCTAAATGTTAAGGGTAATAATCGAAAAAATTCCAATTTGTAATTGCAATTCGAGATTATTACCCTATTCTCCAAACCATAAATTTGTGATTTTTTCGGACCCCAGAGAAAAAAAAACGTTGGGTGGACCATGAAAAACAATGTTTCTTAGAAATTTTCATTGTTATTTTTCTTTACAGTTTCACAAAATTGCATTCGTCTAAAATGATCATCAGGGAAAACATTTTTTTTTTGTTTGTAGGATCGGTATTCATTTTTTTAAGCACTCTTTCCACTGACCTTTGCTCAAATTAACCTGTTGTACAATTGTATTGATGAAATTGAAATTTTCACTAACACCGCCACTACTATAATTTCCTTTTTCCTTTCGTTGTTTTTTTTTCTGGTGCACTATCATGTTTATGTTTTCTTGGAGTTAAAACAACCAAATGTCAAAAAGTTTTTAATGACTCGGTGAATAGTAAAATTGTTAAGCCTGGTTGGAAATAAATTAATAAATAATTCCCAACTCCCCTATCAGGATTTCCACGGTGATACCATTTAATGTTTTAATTTTTTTTCCAGTTCGTGAACATCCATTATTAATAATTATTATTTTTTTTTAAAAAAAAATTGTTTTGGTCGCAAATAATCGACACCGTACAACTATAGCTGTCGAGCGTTCGATAGTAAAGAATTATTTCAGGAACAAAGGTATTGTGTTGATGCTTTGGGCCGACGGCGTCTTATAAATTTGTTTGCCGAAAATTATTGATCGATAAGCAATGCGTGCGACGTTTTTAGGTACATCCAAAATCGTCCAGGATCGTCCTATGTTCGTGTCCTCTGCGCTTTACTGTATATTCTCAGGAATTAAAGGACATTAAAGGTTACTAAAAGCATGATAGTAATTAAAAAAAAAAAATGAAAAAAAAAATCATTAGTAATGCCGTCGAGATAAGAGTGTTTTGCCTCGTTTCATTAAAATGAGACACTGATTTATTTTCCTCGTTTAAAAGCTCGTTACATATGGACTTTTTTAGCGACACGTGCGGGAAGCGGCACAGTCTAAAAAGCAAATGCGGCCGCCATTAAAAATCAAACCTTTTTAGCTACTTTTTGTCTTTTTTTTTCTTTTTAAAGAGCACCGAATTTTTGATTTTGCTACTAATCCAATTATAGATTTAAACAATGATTTTTTACTTAATAGTCCGCAAAATTTTTATTGTAAAGAAAATGTTGTTAAAATGAAAATTTTGAAAAACTGTTTTAGGATTGAATTGTTAATGAAAAAATCCCTGAAAAAATATATAAACCTGAATTCCATGATCAAGTGGAAAATGGGGGAGTCCCTTTGAGGTGATCTAACCCATTTTTATTTTATTGAAAAACCTGTATTTCTAGGTAGTCGTTTAAAAATAAGGGGCAATTAGGTTACGATCCAAAAGGGGAGATATATTCTTTTAAAAATTAAACCCTAAATTAAAAAAAGCAACTAATTCAAATTAAATCAAATCCTATACAACACGATTTTTCCTTTTAATCACATTATTACTATTAAACATTCGATGAATATTCAAAAAGTAATAAATCCCACACCGGATTTTACTATGCTCATAGTAGTAGAACTTTTGCGGTTTTCAATTCCTAAGTTATACTTTCCAACTAAAAAACACTTAAAATATTCATCAAATCCGCATATTCATATCGGTTATGTGTACTATAGCACGCAAGAGAGCTTTTTATACGAAACATGCAAATATCAAAAATAAAAAATAAATGTTAAGGAGAGAATACTTTAAAACAATCAATTTTATGGTCGTGGAAATATCGGGGAATTTTGAATTTTGAAAAACACAAGAATTTTTTTTTATATTTTATTTTGGATATAAACTTTATACAGGGTGGCCCACCACATTCGCCTCGGTTTTTCTACGAGAAATGAAACGAGTTGGGAAAAACTTTTAGCGCGGTCATATGTGGGTCCATAAGGAGCATATTTTAAAATTATTTTGAAATATACAGGGTGACCCAAAAAGAAAGTACATATAAAGTTATATTTTTCTTATGGAACACCCCATATTTTTTATATTTTTTAGATACTATAGACCAAATAAGGTGAGTATTGTTATATTTCCTATACCTAAAACTGACCGTTTCTGAGAAATTTAGAGAAATTTAAAAATACAGACCATTATTTAAAAATTGTTTACACCCTGTAACATATAACGAGCTGCTCGTAATTAAATTTATTGTTTAGCTCAAGGTTTAAGTAAACTATTACATAAAAGTTTTACCTTAATATTATACAGAGTGTTGAAAAAAATTGCCTCAAAGTTTGGACACACATTTTATTAAATAACTTCCTTAAGTTAAATGGAACACCCTGCATTTAGTGGCCTATTTTGACGCGGAACTAAATTCCCTTTAAAACCATATTAGGGTTTCCTATACCTATCTCTTCTGCTTTTTATGCAAAAGGCATTTTTATATTTGACTTATCATTTATCTTAAAAATGGAGCACCCTGTATTGTAATTAAAAATCTTTTATTAAGGATCACGTAGATTCGCTAAAAGCACAAGTTTAAATTTTTGAAAATAAGATGTATCTCAAGTAAAATGCAGGTAAAAGTAATAACTCCAATTTATTGTCATTTCCAAAATATTAAAGCATTCTTAAAAATGAAGATCGAAATATAGTAGAAGGTCCACCTGTCCTAATTGTTGAGACGAAATATGGTAAATTGCCCTTGTTTCTTAGAAAATGTATCAGACTTAATTTTTCATTACAACGGTATTTAACAGACATCTTTTACTACTACAGTGACGAAAATCCTAATATTTTTAGAACCCTTGATCACCAGCACAAATGGTCTGTTAACGTGTGGGGAGGAATAATTGGAATACGAGTAGTTTTATTTTACCATAAAGTCTGATACATTTGCTAAGAAACAAGAGCAATTTATCATATTTCGTCTCAACAATTGGGACAGGTGTGCCTTGTACTATATTTCGATCCTCAATTTTAAGAATGCTTTAATATTTTGGAAATGACAATAAATTGGAGTTATTACTTTTGCCTGCATTTTACTTGAGATACATCTTATTTTTAAAAATTTAAACTCGTGCTTTAGCGAATCTACGTGATCCTTAATAAAGATTTTTAATTACAGGGTGTTCCATTTTAAGATAAATGATAAGTCAAATATAAAAATGCCTTTTGCATAAAAAGCAGAAAGATAGGTATAGGAAACCCTAATATGATTTTAAAGGGTATTTAGTTCCGCGTCAAAATAGCCACTAATACAGGGTGTTCCATTTAACTTAAGGAAGTTATTTAATAAAATGTGTGTCCAAACTTTTTAGGCAATTTTTTCAACACTCTGTATAATATTAAGGTAAAACTTTTATGTAATAGTTTACTTAAACCTTGAGCTAAACAATAAATTTAATTACGAGCAGCTCGTTATATGTTAAAGGGGGTAAACAATTTTTAAATTATGGTCTGTATTTTTAAATTTCTCTAAATTTCTCAGAAACGGTCTGTTTTAGGTATAGGAAATATAACAATAACTCACCTTTATTTGGTCTATAGTATCTAAAAATATAAAAAAATATGGGGTGTTCCATAAGAAAAAATAACACTTTAATATGTACTTTTTTTTGGGTCACCCTGTATATTTCACAACAATTTTGAAATATGCTCCTCATGGACCCATATGTGACCGTGCTAAAAGTTTTTCCCCAACTCGTTTCATTTCTCGTAGAAAAACCGAGGCGAATGTGGTGGGCCACCCTGTATATGTTACCGTCATACAATGAAATCCGTCATTCCCTGAGATGACTAGTCAGTACATGTAATGCAGCGTAAAAACCTTATTTGACTTACAAGAACTAACTATTCAATCATTCCCTGTAATGCCCAGGCAAACAATGAATTAAAAATTATTATTATGCGGTTTTACTTAAACGGACTCAGGTATTTCAGAAACCTGAATAGTTAGTTAGTCAAACACTGTACACAAATGTACTGTCTAGTCATTTCAGGTAATGACGGATATTAAAGTTTGAGCCCGACATAACGTATACAGCGTGTCCAAGAAAAGGAGGGCCAGTATGGGGATCTCCGAAACGGTAAGAGATGGGTGGGTTTTTTAAATTTGGTAAAGTTGCGTATTAGAGACCTCAATAATATGCCGTTTTAAAATTGAAGTTTTATTTTGTAGTTTATTCCAAAAATTAGAAAAAATCTAAAAATACATCCTTATAGGACCTTTTTGCGCTTCATCCATTGGCAAAGTAAAAAATTTTTACGACGTTTCTTTTTCGCCGAATCATCATCAGCTTTATTTTTTTAAATACGGCCCTTAATTGTCCTCAATTTTTTGAAGCAGTCTTAATCCCAATTACAATGATGTTAACACTTGATATGTTAAATAAACATATTTTCCATAAGAGACAATCAGTTAGACAAGGAACACACATCATCCCTATTGGGGCTTTCCGTATTTGTTAAACAAATATTAAGTGGTATACATTTTTGTAATTGTAATGATAGGGGTTTAAAAAAATTAAATAAAAAACTCAAGTCTGTATTTAAAAAAATAAATTTGATGATGGTTTAACGAAAACGAAACGTTGTAAAATAATTGAATTCACCCATACATAAGGCGCAAAAGTTTCAATGAAAATGTATTTTTAGAATTTTTCTAACTTTTGAAATGAACTAGTAAAAAAATAAAAACGAAATTCGCAAATTTCAGTATTTTCGCCATATTTCCAAAAGTACAAAAGATAACTTCAATTTTTTAACGGTGTATTATTAAGCTCCCTCTTACCGCCATACTGGCCATCCTTATCATTCAACGAGGAATAAACAAAGACATGGTTACGGATTTTCTCATTTTTTTCCTTATGCTTCAACTAAATGATTTTGTATTTATTTTTAGTAATTTATGTGAAAAAGAGTAACCTCAAAAAAGGCTGTTTTCCACCCTTTTTGAACAGGTTATATAAACCAGGGAAAAAAGATTAAAAAAAATCATACAGGTATCAACTCCTCATATAAAACCAAGATGATTATTATCTTCTGTTTTCTAAATTCTTTTAAAAATTACCTTTATTAAGGGCTTTAAAATGCCCTAAATTAAAATTAATTACGCATCCTAAACAAATAAAAAAATACAAATTCCAGAAACTAATAACTCATAAATATTAGTCTTAAATATTGATAAGTAGTCCCATAAATATCTAAACTAGGGATTAACATACTAAAACATTTTTAAATAATTTCAAAAGTTTCCGACAACCGAAATGTTTACGCGATTACCTTAAAACCGTTATCTTAATTCGTGGAGGTGTCACCTAAATACACTAATTTTGTTTTCCTAAAATTTAAATTGTTTTAAATAATGTTTTTTTTTAGTTATCACAACCTCTTAGGTGACGTTCACGTATAAGTTTCCGATGAAATTTGGTAGTTGTGGTTAGTTTTGGTCAGTTATAACTTGATATACGCTTAAAAAAAATTCATTATGTAATATGGCAAGTTTGGGACATACTGTATCAATATTTTTTTTTAAGAAAAGAGCGCGAATCTACAGATCCGAGCATCTGTTCAAAAAATAACCTGTTGTAAATTTATTCAATTTAATCCATTTTTGTCAATTTTACAAATTATTAATTAATTTATTCATTTATAAGGTTCTCTGTATTTTACTTTGTTTTTTTGTTTTCATTAAATTATTCCACGAAAAAAGCTAGTCAATCGCTAATAGATTTGATTTTATATTATCTTAAATTTCATTAAAAGTAACACTTAGCTTGAATCACCCCATTTATGTTAGACATTTTTAAAGTAGACACTTATGTGGGTTTTTTACAACTAATTTTTTTAAGCGGCAGTTCCCAAAAATTAGTTAATCGATTATGTCGTAATTCAAATACGCCCTAAACAAATATTGCATTATTATACCAGAAATGTAAATGTAAGTACAGTAAAAGCTCTTTATTCACAAAATAAAAAACTAGAAAATAAAAAAATGAATTTAATTGAACTTTTTGACCATATTGATTAATTATTATCTTTAGGCTTAGGCAATGGTTTAAAGAATTTTGTAATTTTTTTTGCTTGGCAGTTTGTAAAAGCTCCTTCAATTCAGATATTCAGCAGTGGCATTAGCAAAGCTTATTTGCCAATGGAATTGGGTCACATTTTTTTAAACCGCGAATAATGAAAAGGTGAATGAAGTAAACGCGAATAAGGAGTTTGACTGTATTAGTATTACCAACATAAATAATTTCTAGTAATAATGTACAGTTGTGTGCATAAAAAAGTCGTACAGCAATTATAGGCTATGTTAAATCAGGCCTAATTAAACTTCTCATTGACTTTGACAAGTAGTGTCAAAATTCAAAATTTTTTTTTCAGTTAACGCGCGTTTAACATTTTTCTCGTACAAATATTGCAATGTCACAGCTAAATAATTTTAAAAAAGCTCAAATAGTTATGTATTTACAAGACAGTATGCCCATAAGAAATATAGCCCATATTATAAATGTAAATAAGAAGACCATACAAAACATAAAGCGCAAATGGGAGACTGAAGGTAACGTGAATAGGAAAAAGCCAACGGGAAGACCCAAAATAAGTACGCAAGAACAGAATAATGCACTCTTGCGCTATTTGGAGGACAATCCCTTTGAAGCAGCGCATAATGCTATTCGACATACAGCATTTCCGGCATCAAGATCAACAGCTAGTCGAAGAATTAAAAAATCACATTTAAAAAACTATGTTGCTGCCAAAAAGGTAATCCTTGGAAATGAACATAAACATGCAAGAGTCATTTTCGCTTTAAATAACATTTTACGTGAGAACTGGAATAGTGTAGTATTTACCGATGAAAAAGTTTTCCAGTCATGCTTTAAGAGACATATAAGAGTATACAGGCCAAGAGGAACAAGATTTAATGAAGAATTTATTCATAATTCGGAAAAATCCGGTAGATTTTCGGTAAATGTTTGGGCTTGGTTAAGCTGTCGTGGATTGGGCGTGTGCTGGACTATTAATGAAAGATTTAACGCTATTACGTACAGGAATATTTTGGAAAATATCATGTTACCTAGTGTTTCAGAACTTTTCCCCGATCAAAATTTTATATACCAACAAGATAATTGCCCGGTCCACAATGCAGCAATCATAACAGAATGGTTTGAACGGCAAAATATAGAGAGACTAATGTGGCCCGCAAAAATTCCCGACATTAATATTTTGGAAAATGTTTGGGGTCTTATGACTAAAAAGATCTACAGAGTTAACTTCAAACCAAACACAAGGGATGAGCTAGCAAACTTTATTGAAGAAACCTGGGAGGAACCAATGATCCCGATCTCATAGAAATCTTTATACTTCGATACCAACTAGACTAAATAAATTAATAGAAAATAATGGTGCTATGACGAAATACTGATATAGCTTTATGTTTTCATTGACTTAATTATTATAATTATTATGTATTATAAATATTTCATTTTATTTTAAAAATTAATAATTATTTGAACATTTTAGGAGAAAAACGTAGATGTGTTTTTTTGTAATAATAGGTCAGAAACTATTTTACTTTAAAATATTAGGATAAAATACTTCTCAGGGGAAAGGGTATACAAAAAAAACAGCGGCATAGGCGAAAATACCTTATTTAAAAGATCATCGTTCTCATTAAAAAAAATCTAAACTAATTATATATAAAATAGTCCTAAGCCCTGTAGCAGTCTGAAAACTACTAATATTGTTGTACAAGCCTCCACTACACTTCTCGGAAAAATTACAAAAGTCTAAATGTATACGTGTACTACTTTTTAATGAAATCTGGAACATCATAGGCAGGTTTACACCATACAAACCTTGTACGACTTTTTCATGCACACAACTGTACACCCCAAAAAAACGACTAAGATTTAGCAGTATATATTTTTAAAAACGCCACAGTGATGTCAACTGGAAGCTGCTACTAAAGAAATTTATATTTCTCGGAGCAGAAGCATTAAAATAGATATAAAAAACCGACAGGTTTTTTATATCTATTTTAGCTTATACCATCTTTTAACATAGTGGTTACCAATGGTAAGATACCAAGCTTTCCTGAATATGATTTCAGGCATCAATGATAGGATTTAATATCTTACCGATGAACAATGAAGTTAATTCAATAAAAAGACATTCCTACTGACGAGACGCGTAATGCGGGCGAGACGCGTCTAGGGAGAGAGTCATAGTGGATAACATAGAAAAGAGGAAGTCTTCTTAAAACTGTCTCAAAACGGAGTTATACTTTTCGTAAACACTAAAACAGTAGGATTTTTTCCTTCTTAATAAAATATTTACTACCCACTCCGTCAAAACTTGATGTTAGCTTTGCTGAATGTGGTTTCAGTAAGGCATCAATAGTAAGATTTAATATCTTACCTATAAACAATGAAATTTGTTCGAACGAGTCCAGATTTAAAACCAAATTTATCAAGCCCAAGAAAATATTATTTCAATTAAAGAAACTCTTAATTGCATCGATGCCCTGCATTTGATATCACCCGTAATTATCGGCCTAATTCATCCAAAATCCAATTATAAGATATTATTGCTTTTTTGGTCCGTTTAGTTTTTTTGTATTACAGACCACTTTACCGAAATTAATTGTCCCATTAATTGCCCGCCATTAATTGTCGAAATTTTATTAATTGTACAAATTTATTTTTGTCGTTTTTTCAACGTTTTATTGTCGATTTGGTTATGCTTTAATTTGTGGTGCTTATGATTTCTAGTGACTATGCCAGAAACCAGCTATTTCTCTTGAAATTATACGTTAAAAAGTTTTTTTTTTATATTAATTATATGGGGGTGTCCGAAAATACCGTAAAAAAATTTTATTAGTGTCAAAAAAAGATAGACACCTAATATTTACAATTCTATTATAATAATATTTTGCAAGCAAAATTTTTTTTTTGCCCAGTAAAAAATTATTAAATTTTGGGCCCTTTTTTTATTGCCTATATATATAAATATTTATATATATATATATATATATATATATATATATATATATATATATATATATATATATATATATATATATATATATATATATATATATATATATATATATATATATATATATATATATATATATATAATATTCTATTTTGGGGCGTCCATTAAGAACTTGAGGTGATTTTGTCGATTTATTGACCTTCCTTTTCCCCCTTGATGGTCGAAAGGGGTTTGCTTGATCACCCCCTCCTCCCTAAATCTTACGTCAGATTTTGCAAAATGCATATTTTTAGTGTAAATACATTGATATGCTTTCATGCACATTATTCCCCGCCAAGGTAAGACTGCCTCTAGTAGTGTATGCTTGAAGGTTGAGATGGATAATCTGAGTATTTCTAGTGAAAAAAGCTTTTCCTCTTTGGCAGTTATGTATGACATGCTATTTATTTTTCCCAAACAGGCTTAAAAACACCAATAACGTTACATATCTTTTAGACATACTGTGTAAATAATTTTTATATAAAAAAGAGCACCAATACAAATTGATTGATTGAGATTTTCATAAAATTTTTTGTTTTGGATTTATTGACTTTATTTCAAGTTAGAGACAATACTATATAATGTAATATACAAATTACTAATACCACAAATTATAATTTGTAAAATTTTTCCAGAAAAATTTAAATTTAAAAAAGCCAAATATTTCGAGAACTGTTGACCTTAGCGATTTAATTATAAGGACCTTTTTGTAGAATAAATTTTCAATAACTTTGTTATTTATTTTTTTTTGAAGCCCCTGTCATTTATGAGAAATGACACAAAAACAAGAATCTTATGAAAAATTAGGTTTAGTGACCCGTCCCACCTCGCCGGGGGAGTTTCAACTTTGCCGCAATGGACACTTTTGTAGAGCATTCAATTCTAAAAAAATCCCGTCTTTGGGTGAGACGATAACAAAAAAATGCTGCTGAGTTATAGAAATAAAAAAAAAGGATCAAAGTTTCTACTTTTTTTAAATGGAAAGTCTTTACATGTTTTGGGCGAGTACTAAGTATTTATTAAGAACTGAAACTGCAGGAAATTTTGGGGGTATTTCCAACAATATTTCACAATGGGACCAAAAAATATATTTGAAAAAAAAATCCCCCCTAATACGCACGTAAACAAAATTATAAAAACATAATATTTAAATTAAAAAAAATTAAAAGTCTATGTTTTTAAAAGAAATGAAATTACAGTGAAGAGGAAATAAAGAAATTATTGATAATTTAGATCCTAGAAAAGCATGCGGATTTGATGATATTACTGTAAAAGATAAACAGTCAAAAATGATATTGAATTCTAACACATTTGGTAGAATTATCTTTTAAAACATCTGTTTTTCCCGAACAAATGAAATTAGCAAAATATCACCTATTTAAAAAATGGTGAATCTAGTAATCCAAATAATTATAGACCCATTTCCCTTTTATCAGTATTTTCAAAAATTTTAGAAAAATCATGAATAGAAAATTAGTCAACTTTTAGAAACTCAAAACTTCTTTCGAAAACTACGCTTTTCGTAAATTTAGTGATACAGAAGCAGCAAATAGATCTTACAACAGATATTCAATTAAATTTAGATCAGAATAAAAAAGTGCTGTTATCCTTAGATTTATGCTTGATACTGTAAACCATGATATATTACTTCAAAAATTATTTAATATGGGAATGCGAGAAAAATTCATTGTTGGTTTGCAAGTTATTTGAACACAGAAAGCAATATGTTAAAATTAAAAAAAATTAGTTCCTCAAAATAATTTCTTGTGGAATACCACAAGGATCTATTTTGGGCCCAATACTATTTTTAATTTATATAAATTCTATGCCTTTATTAAAATTAAGGGGTACTAAAAATTTTTTGCCGATGATACAACCATCCTATATTTTGCTGACAGTAACAGTGAAATTCAAAACAATATTAAATATGATTTAAACATTGTCTTTAATTGGTTACAATTTAATAAACTTACTTTAAATTTAAAAAAATCCTCCCTATAATTATCAAAACAAACAACAAAGAAAAGATAAAATTCCTTTATATCATTTAAAATAAAAATAAATTATTTTTACGAGTATAAAATTTTTGGATTATATATTTTATGAAAATTTAAGTTACAGAAAACATATAGCTATCTTCGAAATTATCTAACACCTTTAATAGAATTTTGTTTAAGATTCGGTATACCCCTTAAATTGCTTAAAAATATTTATTATAGTTTGGTACACTCAAAATTACAATATTTAATTTGGGGGTGGGGTTCACAAACCAAAATATTAACACCTTTAAAAGACTTCAAAATAAAATTATTAAATGTATTCATAAATTACCATATCTTGAACCAACAATTAATTTGTCAAACCAAATAATTATTTTGATATAAATCATATATATAAATTAAAAACATGTATATTCATTCATTCCCAAATTAAAAAGAAAAAAATTCAAATATCATACTTAAAAATATTAGTAATATGCATGGGCATAATACTAGACAAACAGATTTATTAGAAACTATTAAATAAAAAGTAATTTTGGAATGAGATCAATACTCCATAACGGAATAAAAATATACAATAATCTACCAATAAAATTTAAAAAAAAATTAAAATTATCACTGTTTAAAATACATAAAAAAAAATATTTAAAATGGACTGTTTTATTAATGAGTTCTGTTAAAGTTAATATATTGTTATTTTTTTTTATGTTATTTTCCCTTTAAATAAACTGTATAGTTGGTTGGGAATTAAATAAATAAATAAATAAATAAAAATTTAATTTTAAAATTCAAATGCAATTTATATCTAGTTTATATAAAGAAAAAAAAACAGCACGACAATGCCATCTACACAAAAATTTTGGTGAAGAACCTAAAATTTATTTTTTTTAAATATAGTTTCAACAATTTTCATTTTTTTTCGGTTTATTTGAATCTAAGAATTATGTTTATGTTTAATTCAAAATATTTTTTATTTGGTTTAAATTATAAATAAATTTAAACAGACAGGGGGGGTGGGAGTAAAGAATCTAAAAAAATAAAATAAAGTTAAAAAATAAATAAAATAAACATCAAAAAACACTTTAATATAGAAATGCTAAAAATATTTTATATTTATTTACCTTTTAATGCCATATTCAAAAAATTTCAAATGTTAGAATTTACCTGATAAGCAAAATTAGGGGGTTTAGTACCGACCCGTTATCAAATCCAAACGCATTAAAAAAATTTTTTATAAGGCATAGTACCATTAAAAGTGTAGATGTCATGTTGAAGTACCAAAGATTACGTTAGCACTGAATATTTAAAATAAGATATTTACTATTTTGTACGTTATCGATAGAAAATTTAAAAGGGTTTTTAAGAATTTTGGGATAAGAGATCATCGTAAAGGTAATATTTTATTACTCAGACAGGTTGATGTAGTATAAATAATATACAGGGTATTTCACTTGTACGTAGCAACGCAATTTTTTAAAGATGATATTTATTAGTGTTTATAGATTCGCCTTAAAGGCCTGTCAAGTTTGACAGCGTGTAACTTGGCAACCAATCGACCGATTGGTTGCCAATTTACGAGTATTTTCAAACCATATTTATATACAAAATGTTATCGAATATTTCACTCATGTATAAATTTTCCCATAAGACACGTTAAAAATCAATAAATTTCAGCGGAAATTTCACGTGGTTTTTCCACTTACTTACAAACACAGAAAATTTTAAAACTGTTTGTTTGTATTGTCAATAAGAAACGTCAAAATCAGTCAAAAAAGTAATTTGGTCATGTACAGGATGAAAAAATAGATAAAGAATTTAAAAAAAAACTTTTTTAGTTATAGTTTTAATTAGGGGGGCTAAAATTGAAAATTGAATAAAAAAAAAAAACCATAGTATAATATTCCCATATTTCTCCATTCTAAAAATTTTTCCCCCTAAATACCGCTAAGTGAAAAAAAATTAACCCAAAGATAATTTTCAAATCAAGCTTTTTAAAAAAATTACACTCGTTCTTTGAACTCGTCGAATTATAAATTAAAAATAAAAGCTTTCATGAAAATTATTGGAAAATTTTCCCAAAAAGACACGTTATAGCTATTTATGTTCAAGGGCGGGGTTCTGGGACTATAATGACCCGGGGAAAGGCGAAATAGCCCGAGGGCCTCTGGCCCGAGGGCTATATTTCGACCTGATGGGCATTATAGTCCCTAAACTCTGGGATACAATCATGTTTTACCCAAAAAAAAATTTTTTTAAAGACTAATTACATTATTTATTCGTAATATAAAAAAAAAATTGCACCTGTACCTGTATACGTAAGTAGATAATGGGGTTTGTTAAGTTTGACTTTGATGTTTCTGTCAGTTAGTCAGTTGGCATTTTTTTTTAACGATTTGCTCAAAATGGAAGAAATTCCACAAAATATAAGAGAAAAGGCCATAAAAGCGCCGAAAATTTTTGCCAGTTAAATCAAAAGGAACAGTATGATCGGGAGTATGGCATATTTGGTATTTGGGGAAAATGGAACGCAATTCTTCAAATATCCGAAAACGTTTTTGGCATATTTCCAGGAACTGGTAAGTTATTGATTTTATTTTTAATACATATGTTTAACAAACTTTTATTATTTTTAGTCGGAAAAAAAAAGTCCGAACTCTCTCTGGACCAAGTATTCCACCCTAAGGTCTACGTTGATGGTCTATGAAAATATAGACATTTCGCAATACCATCGTCTCATATCTTTTTTAAAAGTTAAGTCGAAAGGATACGCCCCAAGAAGTCTAAAGTTTTGGAAGGAGAACAAATATTAAAATTTATTAAGAAGGCCCCTGATGATATCTACTTGGTACACAAAGTCATATTGGTAATGGGTGTTTTTGGAGGTTTAAGACGAGATGGTTGGTCAAAAAGACCATTGATGACATGAAGATAGAGGAACAGTTTGGTTAAAAAGGGACCAGAAACTAAACTTCAACTTAAAAAAATTTTACTATCATTGAAGAAGATTTAGGCGCTTTAAATTTAATAAAAAAGTACACAACATTAAAAAGCTGGAATAAAGGAGCGAAAATTCTTTCACCCCTAGAAAGGGTCGATGTACAGTACAACCCATTGGAAAAATACCATAGGAACGTCCCAACATTGATCGCAAAATTTTTAAAATGGGGAATGCAGAAGCTTTTACCGGCCACTGTTTGCGTCGCCATCGTCAACTTTACTTGTTGAGGCAGGGCTTTTTTTGAAACGCTAAAAAAAAAGGGAAATGGAAAAGCTTTCAGTGCTAAGGAAAATAGAAGAAAGTATTTCATCCAAAAACAAAGTAGCCAAAATGATTGCCAATTCAGAACCGAGGAATTCCATCGACTATTGAAAATTTTTAATGGACTGTTCTTCTATACAAAAAGCGTTAGTGCTACCACCCGCTACCATCACAAAACACCGACCATTCTATAGTGGGATCAGCTACATTTTTTGGGGAAATTTCAAAAAATTTAATTTTTATTTTAAATAAAGTTTAATTTTTAGTATTGTTTAAAAAAAATTATTTTTTTTTTAAACGTCTTTTTTTGAGAGAAATAAAATTGGATAAGCAATAAAATTTCCATATTAGCCTTTTAGGACATTATTTATCATAACATATTCCGTTTCAAGGATTAAGATCAATAAAGAAAAAAAATAAAAAATAAAAAAAAAATTTAGCGGAAATTTCACCTTTTCCCAGACAACGTGGTATTTCTACATTTTTAAAACACAGAACAATCAAACCTGCCCCTTTTATCCAATAGAAAGTCAAAATCAGTCAAAATGAGTCGATTTGGTCATGACACGAAAGAAATAAATAAAGTAATTAAAAA
>JAHBCN010005581.1:54550-83868 GCA_019359885.1 Listronotus oregonensis | reverse complement strand
TGTGATAGATTATTATTTAGTTATTGTATATGGTATGTAAATTAATTAGATTTTCTTAAATTAAATTAGATTGAAATTGTTATATTATAATAACTATCACAATATATTTTTTTGTTTGTGGGGCGCTGATTTTTGCTCCGACTGTATAGACGCTTACCTCAGGTGAGTTCAGTATTCAACAGAGCCTTACGAACCTATATAAATAAAAAACTGATAAATGTTTGACACATTTGTTTATTAAACAAAATATTTATGATAAAACTTGAATATCAAATAGTTATCAAATTATGTAAGTACTTATCAGGATATCTACACTATTACATTAATTAAAACCTTTGTCTTATATAATTAAAACAATATAAATAAACTTTTATTATAATATTTTTTTATTATTATTATTATTATTTTATAATTCGTTTTGAAGAATTTAAAAATTAAAAAAAATATGAAAAATGTATTTGATTCGATAAGTTTGTCTTTACTGAAAATTTATTTATTTATTTTTTTAACTTTTAATTAAAATTATTTGTTCATTATTATAATAAAAATTTATTTGGTCCAACAATTTATTAAATAAAAATAAATCTTTCAAAAACAATATCTGTTCTAAGTCTGGACCTGTCCTTTTTCTCCTAGCGGCGAGAAATCTTATTAACCTTATTCGGTTTTAAAATGTCTATTCTAAGTTACCTGTTTGTTGTTACAAAACTGAAGTTCTCTTCTAAGTAGTAAAAAAAAGGATATACTATTTATACAAACAGGCTACGATGTCTTCTAGAAAGGTTTATTTGAACTGGACTATCAAAAACCATCAGCTGAGCAACATTGGCACTTTGATATTTTTCTAACATCTGGTTGAAGAACTTTGTTTACTTTTTTGTGTCATGGAAATCGGCACAGATTTTATGTAATTTGTCACTACCTCCAGGTAAATTGATTATATTTACTTTGAATTGATTTTTTATATACACTTTACTTAATTTTACTTTCTTTAAAACATAAAACTTTGGAAGAAAAAACTGTATCAACTTTCTAGGTTATGTCTAGCACTTAGCTATGAAACCGCTTTCTTTTGTCTTTTTCGACCCCTGGAGGAGCGTGGTTACTTTAGCGACTGAATTTGGACTAATCTCTCGTTTTCGGGGTTAATTCGTTTATATACCCCAAGAACAATTGCCACTATTTTAGGTAACATGGCGTCTTTCCAGGCACCTAGATAGAATTTTAGCTTGACAAATAGGGCAATTTTGAATAATAAAATTTTAACTTTATTACTAAGCCTTACTTTGCTGTTATTATCTGGGCAGCTATAATCTCACTTGATATTTAGAAAATTTAATGCTCTTTTTAATGGTGTATAGTTATATAAGTTTCATTTTGATCTTGTCACAATTATTTGCATGTAAACAAATTGATGTCATCCTTTCTGACTTCTTATATTTTAATATTTTTATATTTTTCAAATAAACCTCCGTTTAAATCTTATAACTAATACTAAATCTAAATAAATGATAATTTTACACATCTTTTATGACTAATTATAAGGTTTAGGTTTTTATATTAATTCCACAATATGAGTTTAATAAGCTCGATTTTTGTCTTTTAACGCGTCCCGCACTATACGCGAAAATTAAAGTATTTATTTTTACTTTTTCCTTAAATATATTTATATCATGAAAAAGATGGTTTCTTTCCCTATCTTTTGATATATAGTTTGTTAGGTTTTTTATTACGGTCAGTTTAAAACTTCTTATAGCATCATTGGATACCAAAAGCACTGTTTCACCAATTTTTAAAATTGTCCTTTTTCTTATTAAAATCCAAACACTTTTGTTATTATGCGGTCAAAACTTAGTTTAAACTTAAATCTACCTTATTCTAACTAAATCTAATCCTAATATTAAGTAATTTTCCATGAGTCGATCATTATTGGTTTTGCCTAGGGTTTTTTATGCATTAATGTTTATTTTTGGTCACTATTGTTACAACCCTCTGTATATTTATAACTATCTTGTTATAATTTGATCATTAAATTAGCATTACATATTTATTTTATACATTTGGCCTTCCACTCATCTTTTTAGATTTATTACAGTCAAGAACAGTTTTCTCCGATATTTTCCGAAGTGAATTTCTGTGATTTTTTATTTCTTGTGTATTTAAAGTTTGCAAAATGTCTCATTCTGTTTATCATAGGTACCTTATGCCTTTTTCTTGGTTTAAATCCAATTTTTATATTTATATGACCCATTTTACCATTGAAATTTATGTTCTTTTTATGTTTTTCCCTTTTCTTTATATTTTATAATAAAAATTTTTATTTAATATTTTTCCATAAGGTTATACCATCTCAAAAATATAAAATATATATATATATATATATATATATATATATATATATATATATATATATATATATATATATATATATATATATATTTTATATATATATATATATATATATATATATATATATATATATATATAATATATATTTTCTATATTGCTCATCGGTAAGATAACAATGATATTTGTTCAATAAGTTGACGCTTTTACTCTCTGTTGTTCACTGTGCACTCGCTACAGCCCTACTGACGAGACCCGTAAGGCGGGCGAAACGCGTCTAGGGAGAGAGTCATAGTGGACAACATAGAGAACAGGATGTCTTCTTTAACTGTCTTAAAACGGAGTATTACTTATGCATACACCGAGACAGTAGGGAATTTTTTCCTTTTAATAACATATCTACTACCCACTCCGGTAATCCTTGATGCCAACTTTGCTGAATGTGATTTTAGTAGGGCATCAAAGGTGAGATTTAATATCTTACCGATAAACAATGATATTTGTTCAATAAGTTGACGCTTTTTCTCTGTTGTTCACTGTGCACTCGCTACAGCCCTACTGACGAGACCCGTAAGGCAGGCGAAACGCGTCTAGGGAGAGAGTCATAGTGGACAACATGGAGAACAGAATGTCTTCTTTAACTGTCTTAAAACGGAGTATTACTTATGCATACACCGAGACAGTAGGGAATTTTTCCTTTTAATAACATGTATATATATATATATATATATATATATATATATATATATATATAGTGATATATATATATATATATATATAATATATATATATATATATATATAATATATATATATATTACAAGTATACGTATATAAAATTATATATATATATAAATATATTTACATATATCGTATATAATAAAGATTTAATTAATACGCTTTTATTTCAGAACTAACACTGTTATACACAGAACAAAGCATAAAGCTTTTCATAAATTAAATAAAAGCTACTTTTAAATATACTTTGTCCATTTTATTTATGTTTTATTTTGTTAATAGGGTTTGCGATGAAGAAGCCGCAAGCAATTCTTTAAAATTGCCACTTAAACGTAAGCTTGATCGGGTACCTATCTCTTTACACCGGAGTTGCCGTATCAACTGTACGAAAAATTAATAAAGAAGATAAGGAACGGTTGGAAAATAACCCCAATCAAATGTTATCCAGTCCTAAAAAAAACGACGGCGTCTTTCTCTTGTCGAGAAGAATAAAAATTTTGATTTTGATAAGACATATGATAAATAGGTTTTATCTTAAATTGAAAGTTGTCCCGACAAGTAGAAAATTGTTGCAAAAATTGCGAGAGGATTTAAATTTTTCGTATTATAGGGGAAACACTTAGGACGTTACTAATATCAAACGGTTTTTTTGGCGTAAATTTCAAAATAAAAAAAAAATTAATGGAGCGTCCTAATATAATACATTGGAGGTACAAATATATACATGAAATACGAAAATATCGCTAAGAAGGGCGAAATATTATTTATTTGGACGAGACATGGGTAGATAATGATTTAACATTATAGTAATAGTAATGCTTACTTAGTAAGTTTTTATTTTATAAATTTCTTTGTCATATATCAAAAATTGCAATGATAATACTACAGGGAACGTAGAACGACGTTTCCTCATTTTGAATTATTACCAAAAATTAAAAATACCGCCTATCTTAGAGGTAAACAAATAAAAAAAACCGATTAGATGATGACGTTTTTCTGCATTTTTACCCTTTTCCATGAAATATTTTGTGAAATTTTTACTGATGGTCTTTAAATGCCTTTATTTTTGGTGACGACCATACCATTTAAAATATATTTTAAATAAAACATAAATGTATACTGTACATATTATTTCATTTAAACAAATTACAAAATATTCCTGAACTTTTGGAAAATCCGCACGCCGCTGTGCTTTTTATGAATGAAGTACGCCATGTTTGGTTTACATCTTCCTTCCCCTTGCCGATGCCGCACTGTCACAGATACGGTTGCCAGACTATACTTTACTCTTAAACCCGTACAGTTTTTTAAATTAAACACTTATTTTGCAAGATATTTTCATGCCATTTAATATATAACGATTAAAACCTAAAAAACATTTTAGCTTATTTTAAAAGTTATCTAAAGACGAATTTTGACACTTTCATAGCATAGTTTTTTCTTGATAAACTACTTTATTTCTCTAACAGAAAACTGACAACTGATGGGGTGCGCTGCCCTCATGGTTATGGTGGATGTTAATAATATTTCATTGACAGATTTGTGAGTAGAAGTAATTTTTAATTTTCTTACTAAGCTAGCTACTGTAATTTTCATTAGTGTCATTGCTTGACCCTTTCCTAAAACAAAAAAGTGTTGATTTTATATCAGTTAATTTAGGAATAAAAAATACTTCCTATTTAGTCGTCTTCAATATATAAACAAGTCAAGGCTGTGATAAATTATAAAAAAAAATTGTCAAAATTTTAATACTCCTGTATAATGTCAATTCTTATTTTTTTATTATTCAAGACAGTACTAATATACCACTAGTTTTTCATCTTTAATTTCATAAATAAAGCCTTTGAAAATTTCTGTAATTAAAAATTAACGAAATTATTATACTTTTTATTTATAAAATTAAAGAAAAAAGCCAGAATAAAAATAAGAGCAAGATTATAAATTCAAGATGTTTATAATTGTATTAATTTCTAATCTAACTCTTTTAGATTGTAAAGTACTATTGTAAAAGAAAATATATATTTTTTTAAAAACGATTTTAGCGATAAAATAATCATAACTTATATTAGTACAGTCATGTAGAATAAAAAAGAAGAATTGACATTATAGAAAAAGTATCGAAAATTAAAAAAAAAATATATATATATATATATATATATATATATATATATATATATATATATATATATATATATATATATATATATATATATATATATATATATATATATATATATATATATATATATATATATATATATATATATATATATATATATATATATATATATATATATATATATATATATATATATATATATATATATATATATATATATACTTTTGACCACAATTTAATAGGCAACCCATTCGCAATACATTTCTTTCATACTTTGTTTAATAAAAAAATAGTTTTCATCGGATTGGCAGATGGGTAAAACTTACTTTAATTCGGATTTCGTACTAACTTAACATCTTGTTCAGGGTTCCATTTCAATAAACGAATTTAGAATAGTATGTCAGTGGCTTTTGCTTTTACTTTTTAATATTTTAGCTCATTACATCAACTTTGAATAACAGGCAAACAGCTAGAAGTAAAAGTTTGACACTATGGGATAAACCGGCAGTTGACACATCTAGCTAAATATCTTTTTCAGCGAGTAACAAAGTTTAGGTCAAAGGTAAGCGATATTTTAGGCTTTTACTAGGTATATGCTTTTTATGTTTGTAGACTCAAAACTTACCCAAACAATCCCTTTGTCCAGCAGAAAATGGAAGGTATGTATAAGGTTTAATTTTTGAGATATTTTCAGGTAAAAATCTTGTTGGATCAAATTTAAGGGGTTCTGGCCAGTATTTTGAATCCCTTTGAACATGAAATATGTCAACAACAACGTCTGCTCCTGCTGGCACTACTTGAGTACCTAAAACATTCATAACATAGATATTTTCAATAGAGCAACAACCCTTTATATGTATTAAATAAACATTAAAAAAGTACAATACTATCTAAAAACAAATATTACCAAATGTCATAATATACCATTTTAATAACACTAAAATCTTGGAGTTCCATTGTCTTTATTTGTTAATTGTTAAACAACGTTTCGGTTGGTGATGTATCTTCAACTGTTTTCAAGTAATAACTGTTGTTAAGTGACACTAAGTTATCACTTAAAAACGGTTGGAGATACATCACTAACCGAAACGTTGTGTAACAATTCACAAATAAAGACAACGAAAGTCCAAGATTTTAGTGTTATTGAAAACATTAGATTGTCTAACACTTTCAAGTAAACCATACCATTTTAAAATACAAAAATACAGCCTTAGTAAAACTATTTTAACGGCACAAAAGCCTCATTTTTAATTTTACAATAGAAAGGTTTAGTTGTGACCTAATAATTTATTGTAGGAAGAAAATTTAAACATAATCATTTTTCATACAAGGTACAGTAAAAGAGTTCTTGTGACGAACTCTTAACCATGAATCAAGCAACCAAGAGAAATGAAATTAATTTAATAAGAAAGAAGTATTGACAAATTTGACAAATTTGTGTAGTTGTATCTTTTAGGTGTATAAAATAAATTTTTCGACAGATTCGAAACAAAACATTTTGTTTAAAAATACTTACCAAGCTTAAAATCTGCTCCAACATGCCGTTGTATAAGGGGTACAGTAGGAAAAAGTCTAAGGGTTTCTTGAATTACTGCTTCAGTGTATTTTAAGTTATTCAGGTCACCACTCGAAATAGGGTTTTGGCCTACTTGATTCATTACTTCTTGATATAGGGTTTCCTGAAAATCATTTTAAATCTACGGGGTGTTTCAAAATTCACTACAAATATTATAAAGGCCAACTTTTGGGGTCAAAATAAAACTTTTTTTTATTTTATAAACATGTGTCGTAAGATGCACTTCCTTTAAGCTACAACCATTTTAAGTTGCGTAAAAAAATCGATTATTTTAAACTGTGGTTATAGTTTCGCATCAAGTTTCACGAAAATTTTCATACGCAAAAAAATAAAAATCCAATGTTATGGAGGGTTTAAATGGGTAAATACTTTTAATAAACAAAATTTTATGTGTGCGTCAAAATTTTTAAGATTAAGCTACAAGTTGGTCATTAAAAAATCCAAATTTTTGGTCTCTTGCATTTTTTTAATACTACTAACGGTTTTTAAGAAAATCTCCGTTGCGTTATAGGGGAGTAATTGCATTTAATTAAAAATCAAAGAAAAAACATGAGGTCGTAGACTATGATTCTTTGTTTTGGTAATATGTATTTACGTTGATTAATTTTGTGTTAAATAACCACACTATGTTTGTCAATGTTAACATTTTGTTTTTTCTTTGGGGGGAGGGAGCTCTACACTTTTTCCAGAAAATTTTTAAAAAAATTCATTAAAAAATTACAGGTTAAGAATGAAAATTAAAAAAAATATATATATTTAACTCAAATAAAAAATTAATGACATTACTAAAACAAGCAATCACAGCTTCACAGCCTAACGGCCGAGTGATGATCGCGTTGTTAAATTTAGCAATGGACTTAGCAATTGATACCCAACCTCTGTGTTCACACATCGTCGTTGTGGTTGGGCCCAGTAGGATCTTTTGGAACATGCGCTAGAGTTGCTGGTTATCGGCAACTCTTTTGGCTAGCGTAGGGAACGGGATCCGAGCTAAGATGAACACAAGGCTTAACTCAAGGTGTTAGCATACCGTGCTGATGAGTGAATGACAAGATACAGGGCGACCTCTCAGAGTATCTAGCCTAAAGCGGGGCTCTGCCGTGGTGGACTATTACTTCCCTAGCTCCAAATAGAAAGCGGACAGAACCGCTCTTATAGGAAAAAAGTGACAAAGGTGCGCTGACCGAAACGGGTGAATTCGTTTCGAAAGGTGGTCCTGAAGTCACCGGCACCTGTTTCACGGGGAAGGGCTAATCCATCCCGAACAAACAGGTGCTTAGGAAGGATCCCCTGAATCTTAACAGAAGGCGGACAGAATCGCCTTTATAGGAAAAAGGCCCCTGGCTTTAAACAGAAAGCGGATAGGACCGTTTTCATAGGATAAGGCCGGAGATGCGGCCTCAGAAAGAACATCTGCTTCCTGTAACAAGGACCTGGTAGCTACCCACGTCACTAGACCGGGAGAGGAGGGCATGATGGATCTAATCGTCTGCTCGTCATACTCTCCAGGAGACAGAGACACCAGAACACATCAGTGCTCGTGTCCGGTAGCGACACGAGTAAGAGAAGATGTAAGAACTCTCTCCCAATCTGGTATCGGATTCATTAGAAGTCCGATCCTATTAGGAGAAATATAAAAAGGTGTGAGCCACAATAGACCGAGCGGTCGCAGTACCTACCTACCTAGCACCTACCGTAAGTCTGTTTTGAAATTATTAATTGATGCAATCGCTCCCCTTTTATTTAAAATTTCTCGAAAACTGTTATAGTTGTAACCAAAAAATACAAAAAAAAACAAAAATTTTTAGTTTTCTATGGCTGGCTCGCCGGTGTAGTTTAATTGTAAAAAGAATCGTCCACATAAAATTTTGTTTATCAGAAGTGTTTACCCCTCTTAATCCCCCCTATAGTTAGGGTTTTACGTTTTTTAGGACATAAAATAAATACACCGCCTAAAATAACAGGGATATATAGATTTTCGTGAGATTTGCTGCGTAACTGTGCCCACAGTTAGAAATAATCGACGAAATTTACGCAACTTACGAGAACTGTGGCTTGGAAAGGGTGCATTTTAGGACACAACATGTTTGTAGAAAAAATGTCTTCTTTTAAACATAAAAATACGCCCTTAAAATATTTGTGTTGTATTTTGAAACACCCTACATAAAAATGGTGATTAAAATTATAAGTCTACTATATCCGAATGGTGCAATCAAAAAAGCTTCTAAGCAACGGGTTTTGCGAGCTAGAAGTATTGAGCTAAGCGATATACATATAAAGACACTAACGGCCGAGTGATGATCGCGTTGTTAAATTTAGCAGTGGACTTAGCAATTGTTAAAAGTTAACAACGGTTTAGAATGTTTAACAAAATATCAGATTTTGACAGGTTGCCTACTAAAATCATTGAATAACACTGACAATGACGTTTTGTTAAACATTCTAAACCGTTGTTAACTTTTAGCAATTGCTAAGTCCATTGCTAAATTTAACAACGCGATCATCACTCGGCCGTTACTCTTACATAAACACATTTACAGGGGCAAGTTATTTATTTTTTTAGATTTATCTAAAAAAAGAGTGTTCTTTGATAAAGCAAAAATTAATGTCTTATCTAGCAGACTGTGCTTATCCAATAATTTGTAACCAACAGAAAAAGAAACGTTGTGTGTATCTATAAAAAAAACACTTATTAATACCCTTCTTTAATGTCCTATTTTATTTATTTATTAATGTCCGACTGGTATATTATTTGACAAATAATAATATTATGTCAAAGTCAGTTAAATACGAAATATTACCCTAGGGCGTTATTTAAAAAAATACCGCCCTAGGGCCTACAAATTTACCAATAAATAAACAGTAAATTATCTTCATTTAAGCATTTATTACGAAAATACAAACATACTTATACAATATACTTATCATAATAAAAATTATTTTTTAAAGTAAAACGTACAATTTTCAAACTGACCGGAAAATTTCACATTTCCATACCCCACCGCAGTTGCTGTGTTACTTGAAGTAATACTTTTCCCAACTACAAGGGAAGCATTAGCCAATTTGGAGCTTTCACTATCATCCACGTACCCTCGTGCTACCGAAGAACTCTTCCAGCCTCCTAACCTCATTAAGCTGTCGGAACTACCTCCCGCATCAGAATGAATTGTTGCCGCTATACGTCTTAAACAATGACCTGTGTACGCCTTAGCATCAGGTAAACCCAAATATGTAGCAATCTTAAAGGGTATATTTCCAAATGCATTTTTACCTATAGGTGCACTTTTAGGTCGCAAAGACACATAGTCCCGAATTAACTTTGTTGCGCACATTTCACTGTGAGTGCCCATTTACTTTGTGGAATGTCAATAAATACCTTTGACCCATATCACGCATCGAAAAACTTGTCACAAGCTCGTCTCTTCTACAAGCTCCGAATACACCTATCAATAATGCAACTTTAACCAAATATTTTTCAGTCGGCGCTTCTTTCAAAAAAGTTATAACTTGTCCGCGAGTCAGAACCCCGACTTTTTAGGCTGATAATTTCTCCCAAGTTGCTTTAGGAACTGTTGCAGAGAAATCAACTTTTCATTACTTCTTATCTTCTTATGAACTATTAATTCTTTACGTAACATTGAAAACTTTGTCCAAAGGGAATTTGGAGAATATGACTCTGACAAATCTTGAAAAATAAGTCATCAAAACGTCCACACGGTCCACGCAGTGTTCCGTCAGCCAGGCCTCAAAATGTAAACATTCTTTGTCGAAAATCCGCCTAGTTTTTTCTGGCTCAAGCGCATGCTCAGCTTAAGCAGCTTTCTAAAATATCTTGGGGGAGATGGGTATTTTCCACTACTTTGGACATTTTTATGCCTCAATCGCAAAAATTATTTTTGGTAACACTTGCATATACGGTTTTCTCCTATTTTTAAATTTTTTTGCCTTTTTTATATAGTCATATTCTAGGGTCCTCAGGGATTGCAAATATACTGGCGGAGAAGAGAAATTATGTTTTTTTTTTATTTAATTAAACAAGCTTACGGGACCTTGGAGTAAATAGGGGTGCTGGGCGGGGTAAAAACGTATAGATTAATAATTATTCACTAAAACATGACACACACACACAAAAATCCATTGACAAAATACGCAGAAAATCTGGAAAAACAACTTTTAAGTTAAATAAAAATATATATATATAGGTTAGAAATCTAATATCTAATTGATTATAAATTCTTTCTACTGTCAAATTTAAAATAAGTATCAACAGTGTTGCCGGATTTAATAATTTTGGGCACTGTTGTGTTTAAAATATTTCTTTATGTTTGAACTTTAATTGGGAAAAAATAAAAAGGTGCTGACCACAACTAACCAAAACTAACCATGACCGACTAAGGGCTTTTAATTTTTGTTCAAAAGGTCGGTCATGGTTAATTCTGGTTGGTTAAAACAGGAGAGGTCTACCTCCCCGCATTTTCACGTCTGAAATATACTTGGGGAAAATAAAAAAGCTGCTTTGCTAACCAGAACTAACCATGACCGACTAAAACTTAGGGCTTTTGAATTTAATCTGAAATGCTAACCAAAACTAACCATGACCGACTAAGGGCGTTTGATTTTGTCCAAAGGTCGATCATGGTTAATTCTGGTTAGTTGGAGGTCTTTTTAATACGTCCCCGCATTTTCACGTCTGAAATATACTTGGGGAAAATAAAAAGCTGCTTTGCTAACCAGAACTAACCATGACCGACTAGAACTTGGGGCTTTTGAATTTATCTGAAATGCTAACCACAACTAACCAAAACTAACCATGACCGATTGAGGGCGTTTGATTTTTGTCTTAAAGGCCGATCATGATTTAATTCTGGTTAGTTAAAGCAGCTGAGAGCGGTCTTTTTTAATACGTCCCCGCATTTTCACGTCTGAAATATAATTGGGGAAAATAATAGGGAAAATAAAAAAGCTGCTTTGCTAACCAGAACTAACCATGACCGACTAGAACTTTTAAATTTGTCTGAAATTCCGGGGACGTTTGAAAAAGACCGCGCATGCATATGCTGGAATATACTTTCTCTAGATAGTCTCTCCTGTCAAAGCGGCTTTTATATTTCCCAATTATATTTCAGACGTGAAAATTTGGGGACGTATTAAAACAGACCTCCATTTGGCAACACTGCATGACGTTTCTTGTCATAAAGGGGGGTTTCGCATTATATGGAAAATCAATGGTAATTTTAAATCTTAAAATCAAAATAAAAAAATATTAAAACACATAATTTCTCTTCTCCGCCAGTATATTTGCAATCCCTGAGAACCCTAGAATATGCACTATATAAAAATTTTGCCAAATGATCCAAAAAATAGAAGAAAACCGTATATGCAAGTTTTAATTATTTTTATGTGCTGTCTTATTGACAAATAACTTACAACCATGGTTACCACAATTACGTTTCGACAATTTTTTCAGGTAAAGGCTAGTACTTGATTTGGTTTAAACTAATACATTCAAAATTTATTCAAATTTTTCTCATATAAAGAATATTTAGTCGGACATTAAACGTTGAAGGCATCACGGGTATTAAGGATAATTACGCTTTCGGTCAACGTATATCCCTCGGGCCAAAGGCCCTCGGGAAACACACCATCGACCTCAAGCGTTATTATCCTTATAATACCCTTGATACCTTAATAACTATTATTAAAATAAATATTAATGTTGTTTCCTAACATTTTAATTTTAATTTAGCTTTGTTAATAAATTTTTAAAATAGTTTAAATTAATTACCTCTACTTATTATAAGGTCCCGTCCTTACAAATAAGCTATATTGTCAGGGAGTTAATTTAAAAACTTTCAATGCAAATTAAAAAAATAATAAAATTATTAAAAAACTGTAATTAAGCTATTTGTGCTTATATAAGTGGAGAGAATTAGAACCATTGCACTTTAGTCAAGGAGTGATTTACCTCCTAAGTGCCCTACATTCCAATGTCAAAATTTCAATCGATAACACTTCTTTTGTGATGCCTTAATTAAAGGTCTCATTAAATAGTATTCTTTTACACATTTTTTTTTTGTTTTAACACAGGAAATAATTAAACATAATTTAATTATTATTTTATTTGACTGGATGCTCAAAATGCATTTTATGTTGTTCTAAACCAGAGTATGTTCTGTTTTTAAATTCCATTATGGCCTATTAAAACAATTCTCTTGGAATCGATCCGCATTCTCTCTCAACAACAGAAAAAAGTGACCAAATTTTCATTAAAATTTAAAAACCGAACAAAAGAAAATTAAAAAAAAAACATTTTTTTATCACTTGACAAAATGTCACAAATGTCCAACTTTGACACACCTGTCATCGTGCGTTTAGATTGCAGACATCACAAAAATTTACAAGATTATTTTCTTTGGAATAAAATTAAATGTTTTCGTTTTCCCTAATTTGAAATATATAGGGTATACCTAAAGTGACCATACGTCCGTTTTAAACGGGACTGTCCCTTTTTTGGCCATCTGTCCCGTTGTCCCCAAACAAAGATCCGAGACGCAAAATTGTTCCGTTTTCAAAACCGCGCGAAAATATAAAATTACGGAGCACGTCAGACAGGACCGGTTCAAGATCGCGTAGTCGACCAATTGACGATATTTACCCGCGCGCGCCATTGGTTACCTAGGAACGCGGGGTGAAGAGGGTTCATAAAAGATGATCTCAATAAGTCCAATTCTGTTACAATTATAAACGATGCTTCAAGCCACGGCAACAAGAAAATATATCTTTTTTTAGTGCGCTTTATTCAACCTTACGAAGGTGGAAAAGTAAAAATTTTAGTCCTCAAGATCAACCAGGTGAAACGTCTGATATCATTGTCGCCTATTTATATCAAGTACTGAGAGATAATAATTTGATAAAAAAAAGTCGTGGCATTTTGTGGCGACCATGCCAATGTCAATTTTGGAATCAGGCAAGGCAAGGAACTAATAATGTGTTAGCAAAAATTACAATTATCTTTGGAAAAAACGTTGATAGGAATTGGATGTGGAGCACATGTTATTCACAATGCTATAAAATCTGCTGCAGATGGTCTACCTTTAGATTACAAAAGCGTTATTGTAAAATATATTTATGTTTTTAAATTTATACGGTTCGAGTTGCTGCTCTGAAGGAGTTTTGCGATAAAGCTGAAATAGAATATCAGCAAATGCTCAGCTACAGTGAAACCAGGTGGCTTGCGCTTATGCCTGTACCAAATTTTAAAAGACTATTTTTGAGCATTGACAAATGTCCCAAATTATTAAAGGACGTTTTTGAAGGTCCCATATCAGAATTATGGTTTTATTGAAAGTTGAAAGTCAGACTTTGTTGGCAATTGAAGCTGCAAAAAAATCAATAATCTCAAAGACAATTTGGCTCAGAAACAGATCAATCAGTTTCTCCCATTTACTGTTCATAGTTTAATTGTGAAACTAAAAGATAATGGCACTAATATGGATGAAGAGTTTGTGAAAAGTACGGCTAATTTGAAATGAAAAAAATCGTAAAAATCTGGAACAGTGGACTTGCTTTCTTACTAAAGAAATGGAGATATTTTATTGGGCAGATTTAAGAAAATTACCTGCAAGGAAAGATATTCATAAATTTATTGTAACTATGTTACTTTTCAAAAAATAACCGAATAAAATAATTCAAAAGTTTCCACAGAAACTCGTTGGGTGGAAGTATTCGAACACTTTTGTACCATCAATCTTCAACATGAAAATTTGTTGGTTTTAATTGAATATATTTTATGTCTACCTGGTACGAATGCTCCAGTAAAAAGACTCTTTTCTTTAATGAATTAATTTTGGACGTCTGAAAAAAATAACTTACAGGTTTCCGTTTTAAAGGCAATGTTGATTACTAAGGTCAATATAAAAAAAACCTGCCAAGAATTTTATGCTTATTTAAAATTATCACCAACTTTATTAAAGTAAATTTGTTCCTCTAAAAAATATAAATATAACTGAAAAAAAAATGTTGCACATAATTTAACAATTACTGTCACAGAAGCTTTGCTTTAATAAAGCTGGTTATTAATTTCCATTTTTAATAATGTGTTATAATAAAAATAATTATAATTAATGTAAACACAATGTTTTTGACGTTTTTTTTTATTATATGATTGCCAACCCACGCCGTAAAATATACATTTCATCCATATTGGAATTAGGCCACATCTTCCGACATTTTCAGGCTTGCGTTGCCTATTCTATATGGACGACCCGTTTTGAGTTAAAAAAATGGCCCGTTTAGGTATACCATAAAAAATTTGTAAACTTTTTGATTTTGAATTTCCAAATTTCGAAATGCGGGATCGGTTCACAAGGGTTGTAAACCCCTAACCGTAAAATGGAATGCATTTTGACGATATAATCAAATACAAGGGTTTCTGAATAAAATAAACTTTTACTCCAAGTATGTTTTTTATTCACAGTTTTAGTTTAAAAAAAAATCATACAGATGAATACTACCCAATGAAACATTTGATTTAAGATATCACAAAAGGGGATGGTGTCATTTGAAATTTTAAAGTTGAGGTGTGGGGCGCCTGAAGGCTAACTCACCCCTTAAGTAAAATATAGTGGTTCTAGTTTGCCTTACCTATTAAAGATTTATGCTTAATTACAATTTTCCAACTATTTTATTTTTTTAAATATTTGCAGTGAAAATCTTTAAATTGACACCCTGCATTGATTTAAAATGTTTTTTACCTGAATTTCTGGGTGCATTCCTAGCAGCATAAAGCAAAAAGCTAACGCATTTCCAGATGTTTCTGTTGCCTAAAACGTAAGAAGCAAGAACACATTAATAGCAGAATTAATAAAAGACCATATCTTCACTAAAAAAGTTTAATTTATTAGGAGACCTGACGCGTTACGGTTAAACAACCATTATCGAGGGTCATTTTAAATTAAAAAAAAAAATTAAAACCTATGTATAGGTGAAAAAATAAAATTTAACCTTTATCGTTTTGGCATATGGTAAACGTCGCCAAAACACCAAAAACACATTTTACAAAAGTTTACAAAACTCATGAAAGACTATCAATAACCAAAACAGTAAATTTTGTATAAACATTTCAGTTCCCTATCAGTCAATTTCTAAATTTTAGTAAAATGGACATTTAAAATATTTTATAAAAATTTAGTAGTGTGGTTTATAAATATTTAGTAGTGTGATTTTTTTATTTAAAATTCCCTTAATAGAAATTTCATAAGATAAAAAGTCACTTAAACCAACCTAACTACATGTGCTGCCTCTAGATGTTGTTTACCAATGGGTTTATTTAGGTTAGTAACGTTTCTAGACAGGGCCGTTCGTAGGGTATCTGTCAATGAGCTGTTAGTTTAACTGTATAAAGCATCGATTTGGCATAGGCGTGTCATCATAAACGCACATTCTAAGGTTCTGCCTAGCGATGAATGAACCTCTGTACTCGAAACAATAAAATTCACCAAAACCCGGGAAAATAGTTACTACAGATACTACTTTGTCGTAAAGCATGGCTGCCAAGTATCTTTCTGTTTCATTTACCTGATTCCTGTGTAATTAAATTTTACTTAATTTCTTTCTAAAATTACATCAAAATAAGCTCTACTATTGTATTTTAAGCTGTGAATAATATTTGCTATATTTATTACTATAAAGTATAACACAGAAAAGTAATGATGTCAAAATACTATTTTCTTTTTGGACAGCTACTAATAAAGGCGGAAAACGTGACAACAGGATATTTTTCGTAGAAGCGTACTTCCGCCATCTTCAGCTTCGCTCGACAGATGACACATTCAATATGGCGATTTAGTCTAAATGTTTTTTCTTGTTTGGTTAATTTTTGTGACAATTGTATGAATTTCAGTTTTGTGTAAGCATTTTTAATAAATGAAAATGGTAAGGCAGTGCCAAGTGTGTAAAGTGACGGATATGATTTCTGGATTATCATTTCCCAAGTAAGTACAAACTATGCTCGTACCATTCTATTGCCAATAATAAACAAAACCATGTTGGGCGCAGCTCTTGATTGCGTTTATGAATGAAATGTTTTCTCTATATATTGTTACGGACTTTAAAAATATCTGTTTAGTTAATAGAATTGTAAAAGGTTAGAATTATTTTATTTAGGTTAATAATTTATTAAAAATAGGTTACCTTAGTTTTTCCCTTTTTCGACGGTCATTGGGGATTATCCTGAGGGCGCTGGAGACATCTATTTAACACTTTTCTTGCATCCTGTAGTAAAAGAATTCTTCTAGCTAATTCTAGACTTTTCCAGACTTTTCCATTCTTTTCCACATTACTATATAAAGCGCGAAGGAAATCTGCCCGGGCCAGTTTTAGTTTTGGTTCCGACGAGATAAGAAGTTGACAGACAGTTAAAGGTTAGACAGTTGTCATTATTACGTTACGTTAAAGTGTTACCATAGAAACGTTTGTAAACCAGATATCCAATAAAAAGGTGTAAAACCAGGATCCGTGTTTTTATACGGGGTGTAACGGAACATTTGGTGTCAGAAGTGGGATGAGATCCCCAAAGAAGCCGAAGTTGATAAGAAGAGTTTTTGAATGCCAGTTGGGACAAGACAACAAACAGCAGTTATGGAAGAATTAAGTGCTCTAATAAAGCAAATGACGGAAGATCTAAAAGAAGAAATGAAGAGAAGTCAAGAAGAAATGAAGACTAGCCAAGAATCCATGAAAGAAGATCTGAAGAAGGAAATGAAGACCAGCCAAGAATCCATTAGAGAAGACCTAAAAACAGAAATGAAAAAAAGTCAAGATGAAATGAAAGGCCAAATTAGAATAAGTCAAGAAGAAACACGACAACAAATAGAGAAAGTACAAAAAGACATTAAAAGAAGCCAAGCAGAGATGAAACAAGAGCTGAAAGAAAAGATGGTAAAGATCCGAGAGAACCTAAAAGGAGAATGTTATTAAAGCCAAGATGAGATGAGAAAACAAATGTTACTGGAGGTAAAACTTTCCAAAGAAGATGTTAAAGAGGAAATAGAAGAAATACAGCACACCGTACAGTCAGTTGAAAGTCATGTTCAGCAAGTCCAAGGCCAAATACAACAGGAAGTACAACAATTACAGCCACAAATTCAAAAGATAGCTAGTACAGGCGTGGTCTTAGAAAGTGGTACTGCAACGACTATTATGAAACCACCAACTTTTGATGGCAAAGTACCCTGGTTTACGTATCTCCGACAATTTGAAGTTGCTGCCCATGGTAATAAATGTAGTTCACACGTGCCCTAGTACTTGCTCTTCGAGGTGAAGCTATGGAGGTTTTAAGAAACGTTCCCGAGGAGAAGCAATGCGATTATGAAACCATTGTGATGTTCCTGGAAACGAGATATGGCGAAACGCACTTGCAGGAAGTTTATAAGGCGCAGCTGCAAGGACGAAGACAAAAGTACAATGAAAGCCTTCAGGAGTATGAAGCTGATATTGTACGACTAATTAACCTGACATATCCAGCATATCCAGAAGAAATCAAACAAGGGTTAGCAGTAGGCAGTTTCATTGAAGGCTTACGTGATTCGGATATGAACCAGGCGTTAAGAATGGCCAGACTTAAGAAAATATCTGCTTAGTATACCTAGATGACATTATTATTCTTGGAAAAACATTTGAAGACCACCTTAGAAATGTCGAAGAGGTTTTTCAGAAGCTAAGATCTGCCCAGCTGAAACTTAGTCCAAAGAAATGTTACCTTTTCCAGAAAGAAGTAAAATACCTGGGGCACATAATAACCGAAGAAGGAGTGAAAACAGATCCAGAGAAGACGGAAGCTATCCAAAACTGGCCTACACCGAAAAACAAGCATGAAATTAGAAGCTTCCTGGGACTATGCACTTACTATAGAAGATTTATACATGGATTTGCTGACATTGCTCGACCATTACATCGACTTACTGAGAACAACAAAAGCTATGAATGGACCAAAGATTGTGAGACAGCCTTTACACAATTAAAAAAAGCCCTCTGTAACCCTCCAGTGTTGTCATATCCACAACCCAATCAAACGTTTATTGTGGACACTGATGCAAGCAATACTTCTATTGGTGGAATTTTGTCACAGATACAAGATGGCCAAGAGAAAGTGATAGCGTACTTCAGCAAAGTTCTTTCAAAACCTGAACGAAATTATTGTGTGACCAGAAAAGAACTTTAAGCTATTGTCAAATCTCTGGAGCACTTCCATAAGTACCTTTATGGCCAGAAATTTCACCTGAGAACAGACCATGCATCACTCAAGTGGTTGCTTCAGTTCAGGAATTCTGAACGTCAGATAGCACGATGGTTACAACGTGTTCAAGAATACGATTTTAAAATTGAACATCGAAAAGGATTGAACCATAAAA
Organism: Listronotus oregonensis; assembly: GCA_019359885.1. Lineage (NCBI taxonomy): Eukaryota > Metazoa > Arthropoda > Insecta > Coleoptera > Curculionidae > Listronotus > Listronotus oregonensis. Next base: position 64,680 of record JAHBCN010005581.1, on the reverse strand, counting down.
ATGCTGATGCTCTATCAAGAAGACCTTGCCCCGAAGTTTGTAAACATTGCAGTAAACGTGAAGAACAAGAAGATCCAGATGAATTTCACTGCCGAAGAACACGCATCCAGTGCTCTCAAGAATGGGACCCTAAAATTCTCGCAAAAGAACAACGAGAGGATCCTGATCTTGGAGATATTGTAAAACTTAAGACAGAAAATTCAGAACGACCCTTATATCAGACAGTAGCTTTAAAGTCTCCAAGATATAAAGGGTACTGGGCCATTTGGGACTCTTTGTTAATGAAAGATGGCCTATTGAAAAGAGTTTGGGAAAGTTCTGACGCAAAAGCCATACCTATCAAACAATACTACCAACCAAAAGGATTCCAGAAGTATTGCAAGCCCTGCATAATGGTATAGGCGGTGGCCATTTCGGAGTTATGAAGACTCTTGAAAAGGTTCGAGAAAGGTTTTACTGGCTGGGAAGTCGTGCCGATGTCAAAGACTGGTGCAGAATGTGTAAGGACTGCGCCTCCAGCAAGGGACCTAAGACACGAAGCCATGGCAAGATGAAGCAATACAATGTAGGAGCACCTTTTGAAAGAATTGCCATAGACATAGCAGGACCATTTCCAATAAGTAAATCTGGAAATCGCTATATTCTGGTAGAGATGGATTACTTCAGCAAATGGCCGGAAGTCTACGCAATACCAAATCAAGAAGCTACCACTATTGCCGACGTATTATTTCAACAATGGATTTGCCGATATGGAGTTCCAAGAGAAATACATACTGATCAAGGTAGAAACTTTGAATCTGATCTCTTCAAGAACCTCTGTAATCTCCTGGGAATCCATAAAACCAGAACCACACCCCTTCATCCCCAGTCAGATGGAATGGTCGAAAGATTTAACAGAACTCTTGATAACAACCTGAAAATTAAAGTAAATGACCAACAAAGTAACTGGGACAACTGTATACAGCCGTTTTTACTGGCCTATCGCTCCGCAGTTTACGAAACCACTGGAACGTCACCTGCAAAAGTCATTTTTGGAGCGGAGTTATGCCTTCTAGTTGACTTACTTACTGGACGACCTTCTACCAATGAAAAAACAGTAGAAGATTATGTAAGTCAACTTAGTAAACAACTACAAGAAATACACGAAGGGGTTCGCAATAAGCTACAAAAAGAAAGTGACCGTATGAAGTCCCGCTATGACTTAAAAGCTAATCATCAGGGATTTTATGTCGGTGAAAAAGTTTGGTTATATAATCCAAAAAGAACCAAGGGGCGTTCACCTAAACTGTAGAAATCATGGGAAGGACCATATAAAGTAGTGACCCGGCTTAATGATCTGGTGTACCGAATTCAGAAGAGCCCACAGGCAAAGATGAAAGTTGTACATCTGGAACGGCTGTGCCGCTATTAAGATCGAGAAGATACTTGATCAAGACGATCAAAACTTGGGAGGGGGCAATGTTACGGACTTTAAAAATATCTGTTTAGTTAATAGAATTGTAAAAGGTTAGAATTATTTTATTTAGGTTAATAATTTATTAAAAATAGGTTACCTTAGTTTTTCCCTTTTTCGACGGTCATTGCGGATTATCCTGAGGGCGCTGGAGACATCTATTTAACACTTTTCTTGCATCCTGTAGTAAAAGAATTCTTCCAGCTAATTCTAGACTTTTCCAGACTTTTCCATTCTTTTCCACATTACTATATAAAGCGCGAAGGAAATCTGCACGGGCAGTTTTGATTCCGACGAGATAAGAAGTTGACAGACAGTTAAAGGTTAGACAGTTGTCATTATTACGTTACGTTAAAGTGTTACCATAGAAACGTTTGTAAACCAGATATCCAATAAAAAGGTGTAAAACCAGGATCCGTGTTTTTATACGGGGTGTCACGGAACAATATGCTGTCAGCTCATTGGTATCTGCCGCCCGGGAGCAAAAATAATTTTGCTGCCCACCTCCAATTCAACCCCCTTTTTGCCAAAGTTGATAAAAATTTGCAAATAAAAAGTTTGAAATAATTTTAGGTTAAAAAAAAACAAAATTGTAAAAATATACACAGTTTATTTAATATAATATAATTTTACAACTTATTTGTTATATAATGTACTAAAAAAAATAAGTGAATACATACATACAAACAGGACAGAATGCTAGCATATCTACTAATAAGTTATACAGTAAAGATTGCTTTTCCAGCATTTTTTAATGCAAATATCTTAACAATGTTAGAGACATCTATATTTTTTGAAATCTCATTTTCATTACTATTTATGGATAAGTCTAAAAGCCTTTCTTGTCCCATTTTGGATTGTAGATAATTTTTTATTATTTTAGGTTATTAAAAGTTATTAAAACCTCTAGCTACTCTCACAGGTAATGTAAAAGAAAATTGTCACGGTTAGTTTTTATTCCTAGGTTTGTTTTTAATAATTTAGTTTGTTTACCTTAATGCAGTTCGGTTTTAATTTTTTTTTGCAGATTATTTTTGGCAAAAGGCTCCAAATTTTATTGTAATTGCCGGGTTACTTCTGTCTTTCTATCGCCTTTGGTATCCTACCTTATGCTTTACGTTGCTTTTTTCCCCTTGTAGTATGGTGTACTAAAAAATTAACATAAGATACCTCGAGTCGATAACTGGCCTTAATTTTGTTCGATGCAACATCGAATTTTGAGGTACATCTTTCACTATTGACTAAACCAAGCTTATTAAGTAGGTTAGATTCACTTTGTATAAATCAATAGTTTCTAATTTAAGCAGGGACTTACCTTTAAAATGTTTGATTTTTGAATTAACCATGTCAAGGGTTCGTAACCAAATTTTGTTTCTCCGGGTATTCGGTATGGTTTTTTCCCCTATATACAATCCTCGACAGCTTGTAGGTTTGTCTAGAAATTACATTTCCTTAGCAGTTTTGCTTTTATTGGCTATGTAGGTAGGGTTGTTTACATTACCTTCCGTATTTACCTTAGTTTGTTTACTTTTATTTTCCATTCCCAACAGTTGTCGTGGGTTCACAAGGGCCAGCGCAGTTTCCTTTGCCTCTAGAGTCTGTTTTGTACAAGTTCTTTGTATTTAATCCTCTTTGCATTAAAATTGTAAACATTTATTATTCTGGATTGTTGTATAATTTTGTTTGAATATATTTTTGACAAGACAGATGACAGTTCGAGGGAATGTTATTTGGGCAGCGTGGGTAGGCAACTCAAAATGTTGTAACGATGTTGCCAATTTGGGGACGAGAAAATTCCTAGAATTAGCAGCGATGTGCGTGCGCCCACTGGTACTTTTTGAGAAGGACAAAGGGCCATCGGCCATGTTTTACGACTTTCACGTCAATCTTCAAGCCGAGAACTAGGAAAATTTGCAGCTACTGGTATTCAAGCCATCTTTGTAGGATTTGTGCTGCAAATTTTCCAAAAATCTTTCCCGATTTAAGTTACCTTTAGTTGTGTGTTTATTTTGGTTGTTTTGCGTTTTTCGGGAAAGAAATCTGCACTGCAGGACTTGTAGTTCAACGCCGCAGGGATCACGTGTTTGTTGAAAATACCCCTTAACATCTTGGGGTTCTTCGGACGGGCCATTTTTCTTCAGATGGGCCATTAATTTTGAAACGGTTTTCGTTTTGGTTTGGAGGGGCCATCAATTTGGTAGAAGTTTTCTTGGGACGGGTCAGAGATAGTGACCATTTAACTGGTCAATGTGTTGTCTGTAGTTTTGGACACCATCGCTCTTCACGGTGTAGTGGCTGGCACACACGCCATCGCTTGGAATCGACAAAACAGGCAACATTAAAATTAACCCACTAACAATTCTTATTTATAACTTTTCAATTTAGAATTTAGGACTCTACCGTTAAATTTTTACCACATTGTTTTTTTAAATTATTTGCGGCCTTTTCTTTTATTTTTATTGTAATATTTTTTTTTTTTTTTTTTTTTTTTTGGTAAATCTTAATATTCTTATTGGTTTTCAAATGGTGCACCTGGTCATTAAATTATTGTTAATTAAATAATTATAAGCGGTATTTTTATATATTTTTATATTTTATATATTTTTTTTTATTGTAGACTTATTTTTATAAATTTATTCTTTTGATCTTAGTATAGAAAATTTAACAGGTACCCAGCGCATTCACCATTTTATTTCGATTATGTATTTTTTTTGTAAACTCTTAAATTACAAATTCTAATTTTTGTAAACAATTTAATACAACCTTTTATAATTATTTTGTACATTTCATAACCCAGCGCATTCACCATTTTATTTTGATATTTTTTTTTGTGTAAACTTTTAACTTTTAAATTACAAATTTATAATAAATTCCATTAACTATTTGTTTTAAATATAGTGTTTTATTTGGCTCGCCTAGTGTCTCCTTTTTCTAATGTTAATATTGTTTAGTAAAATTTTTCTTGTCTTTGAGTGGTAGTAAAGTTGAACGAGAGTTCCCAATTAAACCTTGGAAGGTCTCTGCTAGGCCTGGCACCAAAAGCAGTGGCGCCCAGTTTAACCCCCCCTACTCTCCGGCAAATGAGTTAGGGCATTTTTGCACGCTCTCTCTGCTACTCACCTTCAGCTTTACTGTACCTTAGCTATTTAATTGTTATTAAATTTAATTAAAAAAAAAATAATAATAATAATTTTTTTTTAAAGGCTGCCAACGGCCAAATAAAAGTTGGAAAAGTGTTTTTAGGCCAAAACACTTGGGTTAAAGCAATCAGCGTGACAAAATCGTATAGAAAGTACTAAATTTGGAAATAGACAGATAAGGATATTAGTTAATAACATTCAATGCGTTTATTTCAGAGGAAATATCGGATGCAACATTGTCAATTTCATGATATAAATCTTGAGCTAAAATATCTTTTTCAGTTTTAAAAGGATCACAAAAAATATTCTCAAAAGCTTTACATTTCGCAGATCTAATTAATTAATTCGTTTAAAGAAAATTATATAGGTTGTTGAGAAAATTAAACAATAAATCATGCTTCTTTATTTGCTCGAACCTTTCTTCCATTTTTTTTTATTTTGTGGCCTCGGGCTCTGCCCATTTAGCCATGATTATATGAAGATTATTTATAAAATAAACTTCTTTCAATTTTAATAATGCAGTTTCCAATATTACCAAGTAAAAATTAATTTTAAATTGATAAGCTGGGTTTTAAGGAGACTCGTCTTCACACTCGTAGTAAAAAAATGCTTTTTTGTTCGGGATCTAACAATATTGATTGGAGAAAACGAAGGGTTTTTGACATTTTTTAAAATATTATTAAAACCTTTATTTGATCTAATACTAGATAAATATGTTTTAGTCTGCTTAAAGATTAAAACGATATAGGGTAGTGCAGTATCGGATTCCCGTATCACTTTACTTGGAATATTAATTTTTGGTAACACATTATTTAAGGAATTATAAATTTGCCATATTTCTGGTTTCAAAGTCTCTGCTATTATCAAAATAAAGTACAAATAAAGCGTATTTGCTAGATTGTATCTAAGAACTTTAAGAGCATCTAATCTACTTTCCCATCTAGTACTAGAAAGAGGTTTTAGTGTCAAAATTGGTATTTCATCTTTTAAAAATTGTCAACGTTTAATTGATGCAAAAAAGAAACGTAAAGTTCCTGCACAACACCAAAGAAACTTGTAATTTCTAAAGACGGTTTTGCAGCGTCAAAAACAACTTAATTTAAACTATGTAGCAACACAAGGCACGTTAAAAGCTTTAGGGTTTAATTCAAGATTTTATTGTAATTGCGACCCTTCATATTCGCACCATTATCGTAACCCTGCCCTCTTAAATATCCTAAACAAATGTTGTGCGTCTCCAAAAAATTCAATAAAACATTGTTCAGGCCTTGTCTGGTCGCATCTGATATTGAAATGAATCCCAAAAAATGCTCTCTAATTTCTATTTGCTTTGAATAATTATTTAATAAAACAAAACTTACTACAACTTACAACAGTAAGTTGGTCTTTACGCTTACATCAGTATTCGAATCTAACATAATAGAAAATTATTTACTAGCTTTTAATATAGATATAATTTTATGTCTAATTTTTTTTCCCATAGAGAAAATGAGTTAATTTTGAATATGAACACCTAAATAGTGAGGCATATTTGATGGAATCCTTTTAAATTTGTTAATATGATCGGATATTGTATCATTAAAGTTTGTTATGGTTTAAATTAATTTTAAAAAGTTTCTATTTTGTTGCTCGTATATCTTGTTATTTTCATTCCTAAAACTCAAATTTAAAAACATAAATTTTAATTTTTAAAACAGAAACCCATTTATCTTTTTCTATATTAAGTAATTTTTTATTTAGTGATTCAGTTGTCGTTTAAGAAGAAATTGATTGCTTTGGAGTTATCCAAAATTTTGTATTACAAATATCGGCTTTGGATTTTTCATGTCGTTTTATAACCTGACTTAAATGTCTCCAATCGTTATAACCCTCAACCAAACCACTAAAAAAAGTTTTAAATATTTTGCAAAGAAACAATATACACAATATTTTGATTTAGAATACACCGGCCAAACTCTTGGAATTATTTTCCCATTATACATTTTTTTACCTATTGTATTTATTTAAAGGAAACGCTATATCAGCTTGTGTCAGTTGGGAAGGCCCTAACTCTATCAAAGTTAATTTAATTTTATCCAATAAGGCAAATAGCTAGAATCCTTATGAACATGAATATTTTCAAAACATACTTCTTCAAAACTTTGTTCTTTAAATAAAACATTTTTTAATGTAGTTTTGATATTTGACGAGTCCTCCTTTTCTTCCCCGCTATTGATCACTATGAATTCGGTCTCCGTCACATTTGCATCTCGGGCTTGGGAACTTGACAGTGCCTCATGTGATGTTGAGATTAAAAGAAATTACGGTCTTTTTATATCTATTCACAGCAGTTTCCATAGACCTTTGCCCTTTTGTTTTGGATAAACATCATGCTTCAATCAATCCTGCGGCCACATTTATTCTGAATTGTTTTAGGTTTAATGTTGAACATGTCAGCTTTGTTAATGGCGCCCATATGATTATTGTAATCAACAACTAACTTTGGGCAGTTTGTTTGTTGTAAGGTGCCATTCCTCTGGCGTGAATTGATAGTAATAATTGGACAAAAAATATACGGGCTTTTTATCTTTCCATTTAGGACTATCATTTCTTTCGTCATTCTCCACTTATACTGACCTCAAGTAAGAATTTTATCATCAATAAAATTATCTGGTAAATATTTCTAAGTCTTTTTTCCAGTCCCACAGCCGTATATTTTAGTCTGCTCCAAATTTGATAAAAGCGGAAGATTATAAAAATAGTTATCAAACCTTATGATTATATTTTTTAAATTCTTCCCCCAAATCATTTTGGGAAGCTCTTACAAACGTAACCTGAATCATCTGCCCGCACCAAATTTTTATATCCGCGTTTTTTAAGTTTGGCAGACATAAATTGCTTCTTGGAGGATCTGCCCATATATTTGATTATGCTCTTATCAACTGTTTGAATTTTTTTTGAAGAATAATTTTGCTTATATATGTGAGAAAAAGTAGACAAGAGCGGTATAAGTTTATAAAGATTATTATAATTTGGTTCACACTTCTTTGATTGTAAAGTATTTCCTGCAAAGTGTAAATAACTTAACAACCAAAAAAATATACCCCAAGAAATAACTTTTGAGATATAGGCATCCCTGACTTCTTCTTGGCCATGACCAATAAATTCTTCATTCTTGGAAGCTGTTTATGTCCATAAGCAAATTCACTTCAATAAATAGCTTAATTTTTTGCATAATGGCCAAAAATTTTTACTTCCTCTATTTGTATTTTTTAATATGCATACAAATTTGTATTAAATGCATTTGATTCCAACAAATCTTTAGGAAATAGGTAATAAAAAATTTACAGAATTCTTAATTCTATGGCCTATGTTAACTTCACTAAGTAAATCAAAAATGTCAGTATAATGTCTTGATTCAAATATCATCTGAAATTGTAAGAGCAGTATTGCGTACTCTTTTACTTTGGGGGAACGTTTTCAAATTCATAACTAAATCATCTTCCTCTTCGGTTAATAATCATCTGCCAGTGATTCTTGATCGGACGATATTTCGGCCAAAAATCAAATATTTGGCCGTCATCCATTGCGTTGAGTTTCGCATAACACCATTGACCTCTACCTACAATTAGAAACACAAAATCAGTAAACATTTTCAACCATATACCAAACTCCCCTGTATGTTTCTGGTGGTTACTTTACGTAACCATGACATTTTGGACGATAAAAAAACCTAAAGGACTAAACTAACTAAATCATCCATGTTATTGCATTCATAATATATCCTTGCAGTAAAAATTATCAATACTTACAAGCCATTACACACTTTTATAAATTTATTTACAAAAATATACGAACAGCACATGTAACTAACAAGAAAACATTCATATTACTGATGTGTACACAAAGATTGCACTACACCAGCAGGACTAGGCAAATAAATTAATAAATTGGTGGTTACCTGACTTGATCAGTAGAGCGCAAAGGGTTAAAAAAGATTTTTTCTACTAGCGTGTGGAAAGCAGTACTTTTCCGCACGCAATTTAGTTTGGAAAGTGTCACTTTTCCGCACTAGTGCGGAAAATAATCACTTCCCGCACTAGTGCGGAAAAGTAAACCAAAGCTCCAAATGATGTCTATCTAGCGACGAAGATAGCTACAATTTTCGGACTAGCTGGTGCGTGTCGTCGAGAAGAATTGATGAAAATTAGCATTGATGATATTGACGATAAGGGGAATCTTTTAATTGTAAATATTCCAGACTCCAAAAACCATTCTAGCCGAAGTTTTGTCATTTCCGAGGAAATTGAAAATGGAAAATATCTAGCTTTGTATAGAAAGTATTCCAGTTTACGAAATCCCGAAACACCACACAGAAGATTTTTTGTTAATTACAAAAAATTGGCTTGTACTGTCCAGTGCATAGGAATAAATACTTTTGGCAAAATGCCCTCTGAAATAGCTGCCTATTTACGTCTTCAAAACCCAGAACTTTACACGGGACATAGCTTTCGCCGTTCCTCAGCTACAATGTTGGCTAATTCTGGTGAAGGCATAACGAATATAAAAGACTTGGAGGTTGGAAGTCATCATCTGTTGCAGAAGGCTACCTAGAAAGCTCTACAAGTTTCAAGAAGGACTTATCAAACAAAATATCCCAAAATTCATCTATCTTTGAACACATCAAAACGCACTCAAGGCCCATTGTACCGTCTTCTAGCAAGCAACAATGTGTCTCTGTTACCTGTAACGACGACCGATTCAATTGCACCTCAACGGCAATCTCCAACTCCGCAACTTACCCACAACAACTTGCCTCTGCGATTCATTTGCAAAATGCTACCAACTGTTCTTTTACGATTAATTTTGTTAATTATAATATGTAGTAATGGTAAAAATAAATATTATCTATTGGTTGTTTAGTTTGACTTTTTCCACACACTCGTAGAAAAAATGTTTTACCTAACACGTACGGAAAGTGTCTTTTCCACCCTTGACGGCTTACCCGTGTAACTGCCGTCGCGTGCGGAAAAGTATCACTTTCCGCACTTGTTAGGTAAATAACTATAATTTTTTTAGGTCGGAAGCTTATATTACATATTAACTAACCAACCACCTACAATAAAATAATGCATATTATTTTATGTATACTTTAAACCAATAATTAAATCTGAACAGCTAAAAAGATAAAATGGTGGCATCCTTAATAAACTCAATTTTCTCTTCTTAAAACAGCGCTTAGTGTTTTTTTTTTTAATCTTTATTTAAAATATTATATTCTTGCTGTCATATTATAATAAAACTATAATAAAGAAGTTCGTTTGTTTCTTTTTTTTTTCATTGTTAGAATATATTGTTTTATAATGATTTTACTTACGGCTCCTGTAAAAAAAGCTATATCGTCAAAAACCTCCTTATGATCCATATTTTTTGAAGCATTTAAAATTAAATCAAATAATGGCATCATGTTATTGTGGGTAGTAGGTCCTAAAATACACAAATCAAAAGCTAAGAAGTATTTAAGTAAAACTAATTCTTAAATTAAAAAAAAAACTTTG
>JAHBCN010005581.1:0-54533 GCA_019359885.1 Listronotus oregonensis | reverse complement strand
GGTTGTTGAGAAAATTAAACAATAAATCATGCTTCTTTTATTTGCTCAAACCCTTTTTCTTCCTTTTTTTTTTTTTTGGGGGGCCCTCGGGCTCTGCCCTTTTCCCCCTTGTTATATAAGTTTTAAAAAAAAACTTTTAAAAATTTTTTAATAATAGCCAATATTCCAAGAAAAAATTTAAATTTTTAAAATTTGGGAAAAGGGGGGGTTTTAAGGGCTCGTTTCCCAAAATGAAAAAAAATGCTTTTTTTTTGGGATCTAACAATATTGTTTGGGAAAAAAAAAAAGGGGGTTTTTTTTTTTTTAAAAAAATTTAAAAAACCTTTATTTGATCAAATCTGATAAAATGTTTTAGTCTGCTTAAAGTTTAAAAACGATATAGGGTGGAGTATCGGATTCCCGCCCCCTTTTTATTTGGAATTTAATTTTTGGTAAACATTATTTAAGGAATTAAAATTTTTGCCTTTTTTGGTTTTAAAGTTCTGCTTTTATCAAAAAAAAGTACAAAAAAAGGGTTTTTTTAATTTATCTAAGAACTTTAAGACATCTAATCTACTTTCCCATCTGGGTACTAAAAAGAGGTTTTAGTGTAAAAATTGGTATTTCATCTTTTAAAATTGTCAACGTTTAATTGATGAAAAAAAAAAACGAAAATTTCCCCTAAAAACCCCAAAAAATTTGTAATTTCAAAAGGGGGGGTTTTTTCGCGTAAAAAACAACTTAATTTAAACTATGTAGCAAAAAAAGGGGCACTTTAAAAATTTGGGTTTAATTCAAGATTTTATGTAATTGCCCCCTTCATATTCGCACCATTATCAAACCCCCTTCCCTTTTAAATATCCTAAACAAATGTTTGCGTCTAAAAAATTAATAAAACATTGTTCAGGCCTTGTCTGGTCGCATCTGATATTAAATGAATCCCAAAAAATGCTTTTAATTTCTATTTGCTTTGAATAATTATTTAATAAAACAAAACTTATACAACACAAAATAAGTTGGTTTTTTCCTTACATCAGTATTCAATCTAACATAATAGAAAATTATTTTATTTTAATATAGATAAAATTTTTATGAAAAATTTTTTTTTTCCCATAGAGAAAATGATTTAAATTTTTGAATATGAACACCTAAATAGTGAGGCATATTTGATGGAACCCTTTTTTAAATTTGTTAATATGATCGGATTTTTTCATTAAAGTTTTTTGGGGGTTTTTAAAATTAAATTTTTTAAAAAAAGTTTCATTTTGTTGCTCTATATTTTTATTTTCATTCCAAAAACTAAAATTTAAAAAAAAATTTTTTAAATTTTTTAAAACAGAAACCCATTTATTTTTTTCTATATTAAGTAATTTTTTATTTAGTGATTCAGTTGTCGTTTAAGAAGAAATTGATTGTTTGGAGTTACCCCAAAAATTTTATTACAAAATCGGCGGGTTTTTTATGTCGTTTTATAACCTGACTTTTAAAAGTCTCCAATCGTTATAACCCTCAACCAAACCACAAAAAAAAATTTTAAATTTTTTGCAAAGAAACAATATACAAAATTTTGATTTAGAATACACCCCAAACTCGGGGAAATTTTTTTCCCCTTATACATTTTTTTTTTCCTATTGTTTTATTTAAAGGAAACGCTATATCAGCTTGTGTCATTTGGGGGAACCCCCCCCTCTTAAATTTAAATTTTAAATTTTTTTCCAAAAAGGGAAATACCCGAATCCATGAACATGAATATTTTCAAAACATACTTTTTCAAAACTTTGTTCTTTAAATAAAACTTTTTTTTAAAGCAGTTTTTATATTTGACGAGTCCCCTTTTTTTCCCCCCATTGATCACTATAAAATTGGTCCCCGTAAATTTGATCTCGGGCTTGGGAACTTGACTGCCTCTGTGATGTTTAGATTAAAAGAAATTCTTTTTTTTTTATCTATTAAGCAGTTTCCAAGACCTTTTCCCCCTTTTTTTTGGAAAAACATCATGCTTCAATCAACCTGGGCCACATTTTTCTGAATTGTTTTGGGGTTTTAAAGTTGAAATGTCAGCTTTGTTAATGGCGCCCATATGAAATTTTTGTAATCAACAAAACTTTTGGGGAGTTTGTTTGTTGTAAGGTGCCATTCCTTTTGGCGGGGAATTGGGTAGTAATAATTGGACAAAAAATATACGGGCTTTTTTTTTTTCCATTTAGGGGGATCATTTCTTTCGTCATTCTCCACTTATACTGACCCCAAGAAAAATTTTTTTATCAATAAAATTATCTGGTAAAAATTTCTGTCTTTTTTTCCCGTCCCACACCCCTATATTTTAGTTGCTCCAAAATTTTATAAAAGCGGAAGATTATAAAAATAGTTATAAAAACCCTTTTGTTATATTTTTTAAATTTTCCCCCAAATCTTTTTTGGGGAACCCTTTTTAAAAAAGAAAAACCCGAATCATCTCCCCCCACCAAATTTTTTTATCCGCGTTTTTTTTAATTTTTAGACATAAATTGCTTTTTGGGGGGTTTTTCCCCCCCTATATTTGATTATGCTTTTATAAACCCCCTTTAAATTTTTTTTTAAGAATAATTTTGCTTATATATGTGAAAAAAAGTAGACAAGAGGGGGGTTTAAATTTATAAAGATTTTTTATAAATTTATTTACAAAAAAATACGAACAGAAATGTAACTAAAAAAAAACATTCATTTACTGATTTTACACAAATTTTCACTAAACAGGACTGGCAAAAAATTAATAAATTGGGGTTACCTGACATCAGTAAGGAAAGGGGTTAAAAAAATTTTTTTTACTAGCGTGGGGGAAAAGGGCTTTTCCCACGCAATTTAGTTTTGGGAAATGTCATTTTTTCCCCGTGGAAAAATCACCCCCCCCTTGCGGAAAAGTAAACCAAAAATCCAAATGATGTCTATCTAGCGACGGGATAGTACAATTTTCGGACTAGCTGGTTGCCCCCGAGAAGAATTGATAAAATTAGCATTGATGATATTGACATAAGGGGGAAACTTTTAATTGTAAATATTCCGATCCAAAAAACCCTTCTACCCAAGTTTTGTCATTTCCGGGGGAAAATTTAAAAAGGAAAATATCTAGCTTTTTATAGAAAGTATTCCAGTTTACGAAACCCAAACACCCCACCAAGATTTTTGTTAATTACAAAAAAATTTGGGTTGTTTTCCAAGGATAGGAATAAATACTTTTGGCAAAAAGCCCTCTGAAATAGCTGCCTATTTACGTCTTCAAAACCCAGAACTTTACACGGGACATAGCTTTCGCCGTTTCCCCAGCTAAATGTTGGCTAATTCTGGTGAAGGCATAACGAATATAAAAAAACTTGAGGTTGGAAGTCATCATCTTTGCAGAAGGCTACCTAGAAAACCACAAATTTAAGAAGGACTTTTCAAACAAAAATCCAAAATTCATCTATCTTTGAACACATAAAACGCACTCAAGGCCCATTGTACCGTCTTCTAGCAAGCAACAATGTGTCTCTGTTACCTGTAACGACGCCGATTCAATTACCTCAACGGCAATTCCAACTCCGCAACTTACCCCCAAAAACTTGCCTCTGGGTTCATTTGCAAAAACCCAAATGTTCTTTTGATTAATTTTTTAATTTTAATATGTAGAATGGTAAAAATAAATATTATCTATTGGTTGTTTGTTTGACTTTTTTCCACACACTCGTAGAAAAATGTTTTACCTAACACGTACGGAAAGTGTCTTTTCCACCCTTGACGGCTTACCCGTGAAATGCGTCGCGTGCGGGAAAAGTATCACTTTCCGCACTTGTTAGGTAAAAAATATAATTTTTTAGGTCGGAGCTTATATTACATATTAACTAACCAACCACCTACAATAAAATAATGCATATTATTTTATGTATACTTTAAACCAATAATTAAATCTGAACAGCTAAAAAGATAAAATGGTGGCATCCTTAATAAACTCAATTTTCTCTTCTTAAAACAGCGCTTAGTGTTTTTTTTTAAACTTTATTTAAAATATTATATTCTTGCTGTCATATTATAATAAAACTATAATAAAGAAGTTCGTTTGTTTCTTTTTTTTTTCATTGTTAGAATATATTGTTTTATAATGATTTTACTTACGGCTCCTGTAAAAAAAGCTATATCGTCAAAAACCTCCTTATGATCCATATTTTTTGAAGCATTTAAAATTAAATCAAATAATGGCATCATGTTATTGTGGGTAGTAGGTCCTAAAATACACAAATCAAAAGCTAAGAAGTATTAAAGTAAATCTAATTCTTAAATTAAAAAAAAAACTTTGTTTGGTAATTATCTAGTTTTGATTATTTCTGCTAGTGGCAAAAAAAGAAACTCGATAATTTAAATCAAATAGGAAAACTATAAATATATTTTATAGTTTTGAGGCGAATTCATGTTTTGGTATGTTTTTGTTGGGATCACTAGCCCTAAATTTTTTTTGTACTGTTGTTGACAAAATGACCATTCTTTATATTTTTGTTTTTCTTACGCTAAAAAAACTGTTTCTAACGTTTGTGGAAAATCATTTTTTGCACTCGACTGCTCTATAATCAATCAATTAATTGTAACTTTTTTTCTAAATAACTTAATGATATGTAAAAAGATACTTCTAAACCTAATGTAGTATAAATAAAAACCTTCTGTATCATAGTGCTGCTGTTTCAGTCGAAAAATATCTTCAAGAATGGCCTGACATCCATCCTTACTTTCAAGAAACTTTCTTCCAGAGGGAAAGAAACGTAACCAAACATTAATAGGAACAATCGGGTCTAACGATCTTGAAATTAAATCATCTTGTACTCTATAAATTAAAAATATCATAATAGTGTATTGTAAAAGGATATCATTAAAATATTGTTTAGTATCATATTGTACTGCCAAACACACTTTTGGATACTTTAGTTTTAGTCCGGAAAATGAACTTTTACAGTATTGAGTCCGGTAAAAACTATTACCGAAAATAGTCAGGTAAAACTTTTTTTAGGATTTGTTGCCATAAAATTTTCTCGCTGCCATAGACACCTAATATACTCTAGACTCCAACTTATATTATTTATTTAACAACATAAAAAATAATTTTTCTACAAGCGTGCGGAAAACTATACTTTTCCGCACCAATCTGCGTGCGGAAAATAGCACTTTTCCTCACTAGTGCGATAAAGTAAAATCTATTAGTTTTTGGAACATAAATTGGTTAATTAGTATCTAATTATAAAATAATTCATAATTTTGCTTATAATAGTTATATATTTGAAGAAACTGAATGTTGCTGTAATTTTGCAGTCTTTTTACAACATTTATTAAATAAAATAAAATAATCCTAATTAACCAAATGTAAGTACATATTTTTAATAACTCCATATTAATTATCAAAGAACTAATTGTTTATGCATCTATCAAAAATGAATTTTCTGTCATGCATTTTTTAACCAAATTGGAGAAACATTTTTAATGGATTCTGACGACGATTAACCAGCATCGATTATCAAAGCAGCAAAATTAGCAAGTATAGATCTCCTGCCCATGAAATCTCGTCACAGGTATGAAAAAGAATTTGTTATACTTGAAAGCTGGTGTCAAAGTAAGGATGTGAAGTCTTTAAAAGAAGAGATTTTTCTGGCCTATTTCTCTTATTTATCAAAAAAATCTAAACCCAATACATTATGGTCTAAATACTCTATGCTAAAAGGTATAATTAGGTTACGAAATAACATAGATTTAAGCAAGTTTTTCAAAGTGACGGCCTACCCTAAAAAACAGTTTTTAGACCCAAAAAGGCTAAAGTCTTTTTAAAAGAAGAAATATCGGAATTCATGAATGAAGCGCCAGATAATATACATTTTTAATTTAATAAACTATTTTATATTAAAGTACCGCTGGACTTCTAGAATTAGAGTTTTTAAAATGTAATGGTAAAAATGTACATAGGTTTACGAAATACTTAAATTTATTTTTTTACTAATAAATTGTCCATACATAAGAATATTTTTTGTTTCGCTGAAAATCGCATGTCGGGCGAAAAAAAGTCAAGAAATCAAATTTGCCCTAAAATTAATGGGATCTATAAAAATAGCTTTTATTGTACGAAAAAGTAGTGGCGTACATATTTTTCAAAAATATTTAATCTACATTCCTGTACGGACGCCCCTGGTTACACTTAAAAAAAATCTCCTACATCAAAAAATGGCTGTTGATACTTAGAGGAAGTGTGCTAAAATTTATAAACATATCGAGGAAGTTATTAAAGTTATGATAAAGAAACGATTTTTTTTAAGATTTTAAAACCCTGTAGCTCAAAAGGGATTTAGGACATAGCTTTATTTGAACTTTTCTTCCTAAAATCACCCAAGGATTAACACCCCTAAGGATCAGCATCTTATTCTGTAATACCCTGTATAATGGTTAATTAAATTAATGTAAGTGAAGTAGTAAGTAAGACTTAGAACAAGATACTTAAGAACATTGCATTACTAGTATTACTGTAGATCACCTATAGACCTTTTAAGGGTATGCTCAGCGCAAGCGCATCCGCCATGTAAAAAAGGCGGCACTATAAAAGTGTTGGCCACTTTTTATAAATATGGCTTGGCAGCAAGAAGCATTATCACCTCTTATATGAGTGCAATTACATAAAAAAATAATTGATGGTGCTTCATTAGTGCATCCTACCGTAGAAGCCCCCAATTGTGTTCAGTTACGACGATGGTTGAAGTGCCATGGTTGTCCTCAAGGAGGAAATAAAACCAATATAGTTGAGAGATTAGTATAATAAAAATTGTCAATGTTAAAAAAATATTTCTATGTTTTTAGCGAGGTTCTAGTGAATTTTACCTACGACAAAACTTATTATTTGAGGTTATGGCGCGAGCTATTATATTTATAATTAATTAAATATATGACCTTGTCACTAGTTTTTTTACATAACTGATGGGGTCTGGATATTCGGTTGTTGGACTACATTCTCCTTCAAAATGTAATAAACAAATATATGTGTCTTTATTGACATTATCAATATCTTGAAATCGACCACCACCTCGTTCACACCGCTTCAACCACAAATCGAATTTAGCATATTTGGGACAAATTTTAAGTTTTTCCGCTTACTCCTTTTAATAAATTTTTGGCGATATTTAAAACAAGGCTTGGAAAACTAATAAAAAATCATAAGGCATTATAGAACCATTCCAGAGTCCATGGTCATCTCCAGTAGTCCTGGTTAAGAAAAAATACAGATTTTGTATTGACTTCGGAAGACTTAATGACCATTATCAAGAATAGACGATACCCTAGATAGGCTGACGGGATCAAAATGACTTTCAACTTTAGACCTGAAAAGAAGCTATTGGCAAGTAGAACTTATCGTAAAGATAAGGAAAAATCTGCCTTCTCACCCGGAACCGGATTGTGACAGTTTAATGTTATACCATTTGGTCTACGCAATGCCCCTGCTACTTTTGAACGATTGATGGAGTTAACATTACGGGGACTTACTTGGAAAACATGATTTGTATATCTAGATGACATTATTGTTCTTGGAAAAACATTTTAGGATCATCTGAAAAATGTCGAAGAGGTTTTTTAGAAGGTAAGATCTCCCAAATGAAGCATAGTCCAAAGAAATCTCACCTTTTCCAAAAAGAAGTGTACCTACTAGAAGTTAGACATGGATTTGCTGACATTGCGAGACCATTACATCGACTTCCGAGAACAACAAAAGTTATGAATGGACCGAAGATTGATGATTGAATGAAACATTTATGGTGGACACTATGCAAGCAATAATTCTATTGGTGAAATTTTGTCACAGGTACAATGTGGCCAAGAAAAAGTGAGCGTATTTCAGCAAAGTCCTTTCAAAACCTAAACGAAATTATTGTGTGATCAGAAAATAACTTTTAGCTATCGTCAAATCACTGGAGCACTTTCATAAACACCTCATAAGTACCTTTATGGCCATAAATTACAACTGAGGACAGACCATGCATCACTCAAATGGTTGTTTCAGTTTAAGAATCCCGAATGCCATATAGCACGATGCAAGTGCAACGTGAACAAGAATACGATTTTAAAATTGAACATTGAAAAGAATTGAGCCATAAAAATGCTCACACTTTATCAAGAAAACCTTGCCCAGAAGATTGTAAACATGCACGTAAAGAACAAGAAGATTCTTATTATTTCACTGCCGAAGAACACGCATCCGGTGCTCTCAAGAATATGACCCTAAAATCCTTGCAAAAGAACAACGAGATGATCCTGATCTTGAAGATATTCCGAAAGTTAAGACAGAAAATTCAGAACGACCCCCATATCAAAGTAGCTTCAAAGTATCCGAGATATAAAGGTATTGGACCATATGAGACTCTTTGGTTATGAAAGACGATTTATTGAAAAGAGTCTGGGAAAGTTCTGACGGCAGAATACATACCTATCTAACAATTCTACCAACCAAAATGATCCCGAAGTATTGCAAGCCTTGCACAATGGCTTGTGGTGGCCATTTCGGAGTTATGAAGACACTTAAAAAGGTTCGCGAAAGGTTCTGCTGGTTAGGAAGTCGTGCCGATGTTAAAGACTGGTGCACAATATGTAAGGACTGCGCCTCCAGCAAGGCACCTAGCTACTGGATGACCTTTTACCAATGAAAATTCATCAAAAGATTATGTAAGCCAATCCAGTAAACAGCTGCAAGAAATACACGAAGGAGTTCTTTATAAGCTACAAAAAGAAAGTGACCGTATGAAGTTCCGCTATGACTTGAAAGCTAATCATCAGGGACTTATGGTCGGTAAAAAAGTTTGGTTATACAATCCAAAAATAACCAAGGGGCGTTTACCGAAACTGCAGAAATAGTAGGTACATCTAGAACGGCTATGCCGCTATCAAGTCCTAGAAGATTTTGATCGAGACGGTCAAAACAAGGTAGGGGCAATGTTATGGACTTAAAAATATGTGATTATTTTATAGAAATGCCGTAAGTAAAAATAATTTAATTTAGATTTATAACTTAAATAAAATAAATTACCTTATTATTAATGTAGCATGTAGCATTTAAAATAAACTACCTTAGTTTTTCCCCAATCCGACGGCCATTGTAAAGAATCCTGAGAACGCTTAATTCATCCATTTTATACTTTCTGGCATCCCGTATTAAAAGAACTTTTCCAATAATTTCAGACTTCTTCATTCTTTTTCACACTACTATAAAAGGCGCGAAGAAGATCTGCTTGACAGAGACAGTTAGCATAATTGTTACCACAGAAACGTTTGTAAACCTGATTGCCAATAAAAGGGTGAAAAAAGACCCCGTGTTTTTATACAAGGTGTTTCGAAACAATTTTATATAAAAAATATAAAAATACTACACTAGCACGTAAGGATTGATTTTTTAAGATTATGTTTAAATAATATACTCACAATGAAATATATTTTCCAAACTCTTTGAGATGTGAATAACACTTTTCCTCTTCAAGGCCAACAGAAGTTACTAAAACGTTAAGAACATATTTAAAATAAAGCAGAATACGCAAAGAGGAATATTTGAAAGGACGAGCTATTAGGCAAAAGCTATTAAGATAACGAAATAACTATCGTAATGACTTCATAGAGTCGTTTTGTAGTAAATTTAAAATCATAAATTATTCCCAAATAGACAGGTATTATATATAAAGTTTAAAAAAATGATATCTGTTGATTGCATTTTGGGTTTCGGAACATGCAGAACTTTGTATAAAGAAGGGTGATAATAAAGTAACAATTTTTAAAATATATTACGGTGTAACCGAAAAATTTAAAGTTTTTACTATGGACGTAGGTTGGCATGCTCTTTAATAAACTTCAAAATAATTTTTGTCCAAAATAATTAGGGAAGCCAATAATTCACCCCATTAAAAGTTACATCGGATTTCCTATATTCCGCCCGACGTTCACCACTCCCGCATATTCATTCATTTCCTTCCAACTAAAAACTAACTAATTGTAGCTAACCCAATATCTTAAAGAAAAAAAACAGCTGACTATACTATGGTGCATTTTACGTTAACTGCTGTAATTAGTCAACTAATGCATTTAAATAGGCGATAGATGCTCCCACCTAACTCCTGCGCTATAACTTTTCAAGTATCAGCTGAAGGTTTTTGCACCGAGATAGCCAGCTGACATATATATTTATCCATAGTTGCATATAAGCTATCACCAGGTAAATTTTGTAGTTGAGAGAAAATCATTATACGCATTTTTTTTTCATGTTCGAACGACCACCTGACTTACAAAGCACTATGTTATAGTCAGCTGAATGTTTTTCTTTAAGATATTGGGTTAGCTACAATTTTACCAGTTTTTAATTGGAAGGAAATAAGTGAATATGCTGGGTGGTGCATCGTCGGGTGGGATATAGAAAATCCCGTGTAATTTTTAAAGGTGTCAATTATTGGCTTCCCTAGTTATTTTTGACGGTAGTTGTCTCGAAAGTTGCATTCTCTCCGATTTTGACCAAATTTGATATACAGGGGTTTTTTCGGGCGCTGAATACGAATCGGCAACGTCTCGTTTTCGATATATTTATCATCAAAGTTGAAAATCAAACTAACCTTATTTACACTATTCCCTCTTCTTTTTGTACACAATTCTTGATTTTTACACTAAAGTGGTACACAATATTTTATAAACACTTCACTTTCAAGCGGGACGGCCATGTTTGCTAAATAATTTCCTGGTGTATACATGGTTGCGACCAAGTTACTGCGTGTGAAAGTGGAGGTTTGCAATTAAATGGAAAAAAAGATGTATAATAAATATAAACCCAAGTTTTTAAAAGATGTTTGTAAAATACTGTGTGCCAATTTAGTGTAAAAATCAAGATTCTGTGCAAAAAGAAGGAGAAATGGTGTAAATAAGGTTAGTTTAATTTTCACCTTTGATAATGAATATCTCAAAAACGAAACGTTTCCGAACAAATTTTTTTTCAGATTCGTAAACAGCGCCCCAAAAAACCCCGTATACCAAATTTGGTCAAAATCGAAGAGGAGGTAACTTTTGAGACAATTACCTTTTTGACAAAAATTATTTTAAAGGTTTATTGAAGAGCATGCAAATCTATGTCCATGGTAGGTAAAAAAAAAACTTTTTGGTTACACCGTAATCTATTTTTAAAAATTGTTACTTTATTATCGCCACGTATTTATAAACAACAATAAAAATACCAGTTAAATGTGAATTAACGTTGCCATTTTAAAATTACTGCTTTGTCATTATTAAAAAGGCTACCGCGGCTCATTGTCCCAAAGGACCCGCAGCTGACGTTCACGAAGCTTTATAAAATAACCCTCTGATGCATTCTACCAATTTTCGCGTGGGAGGAAATTGGTCATGTCAATCTGTTACTGGCTCCTGAATCATTCTAAAATATTTCTGTTGTAGTCCAATTTTTTTTTTTAATCCAAAAATATATTTTTTATGATTGATAGATTTAACAAATTTAAGTGCTAAATTTGAAAAAATATGATACATTCTTTATTAATAATTTGATAATTATACTATAAATTCAATGTAAACTGGAATTTGTGAGTAAGGGTAAATAAATAAATGCGAAAATACACGAAATTTCTTATTTCTTCAATTTTTTCTATATTTTTTTTTTATTTTTTGTGAATCTCGAAAAAGGCAGCAGATACTATTTCAATTTAAGCTGAATTTTGCAGTACAAACATAGAGTATTTGAATCCCACGCCAAGTTACCTTTCACATTTTTATTAAAAAGGCTATAGCAGCGACTACAATTTTTAAAAAATCTCACAGTATATGGTGATGTACTAGCGTTAGTTAAGGTTCGAGGCTAAACAAATGCAAAACAAGTAGCTTCACAAATCATCTTAAAATATTACTTACAGAAATAATTGACAAAAGAATATTCCGAAAACAAGTTGAACAGGTCTTCTTGATTTAAGGCTCTAATATTTTTTAGTAACTGGTTGCATTGTTTAACAAACGTTGGTACAAATATTTTTAACATTGTCGGTTTGTAGCTACTTTGAAACAGTTTTCGTTTTGGTCTCCATTTCTCATCTAGAATTATTAAAATTGTTAATATGCTTAATGATTAATTTTGCACAAAATCTTTTTTTATATATAGAAATTATACTATACAAAAAAAGAATTTACAGTGTGTCCCCAATTAGTAATAGTACAGGATCCCACTGCTTGATTCTGCAGGTATCTGTTTTTTTGATACAACCAATTTTAAATGAATGTTAAGGAAGTATGCAATGAATAGGTTGCCTATAAAAAATTAGCCACAATTATCTGTAATTAATTTTAGTATGATTAATTCGCTAACATAACTTGCAACTATATATTTTTTTAATGAATTTTACGACATTTGAAAGATAATAATGCCATAAATTGAAAAAGAAATGGTTGCCAGCTCTCAGTCAGCCGCAGCTTTAAGGTTGCCAGCTGTAAACAGGTATATCAGTGTTAATTGTTTACACCCTCCTGTTTTTTTTTTACTTTTTAATACAAAATTAAAGTTTTATATATACTAATTACAAAACTCCATGGTTGCCAGTTGGAAAATGGCCGCAAAAAGAGGTTGCCATGACTCAATGAACGATTCTCGCTCCAGGTAAGTGGAAGCGCAAAAGAGAAGATGCACGCATTGTTATGTGCTGTAATCAAGAGTATAATGTAGTGTCGAGGTAGTTCTAGTATTTCTTTACTATTTTTTTATGAAACATAAATTTTAGAGCATGATAACTATTTTTTTGCTTGAGAAAAAACCTATAGTTTCTTTTACTTGTATTTTTACTTGAAAATTTGTCTACAGAATCTTTAAAGAAAATCGATTTTTTTTTTCATTTATTCATTCAATGTTCATGGATAGTAATATTTCTGTTTTTATTGGATTAAGATCTACTTTTTTTTATTATAAATCTTTAAATTTAATTTGTGATAATTACTTCAAGTCAATTCACACACACACACTAGCATTTATTAGTCCATCAGAGCAATGGAACATAAAATGACAATGTTAAACAAAAATTTCATTTCAAAGTTTTTTTATTAAAAAAGTAAAAACCAACTTTTTTTACAAATTATGTATTGAACATTGTACTTATTCTAAAAACAAATCTTATAATTATACATATCTCCAATTTTTCTTATTCATTATCTGTATCGGTGTCAATATCATCTGAATTAGAGCCATCATCTACTTCTATATTTTCATCTATGTCTTGTTGGTGTTCATCTGAAGTTAATTCTTTTGATGCTAATAGGATAATTTATATATAAAAAGTAAATAAATAAGTAAAGAAATACTAGAACTACATCGACTCTGCATTATACTCTTGATTAAAGCACATAACAATGCGTGCTTTCTCTCTTGCTCCACTTACCTGGAGCGAGAATCGTTAATTGAAATCATGGAAACCTCTGTTTGCGGCCATTTTCCAACTGACAACCATGGATTTTTGTAATTAGTATTTTTAAAACTTTATTTTTGTATTAAAATTAAAAAAAAAACAGGTAAGTGTAAACTGATATACCTGTTTACAGCTGGCAACCCTCACGCTGCGACTGACTGAGAGCTGGCAACCATTTCTTTTTCAATTTGTGTCATAATTATCTTTCAAATGTCGTAAAATTCATTAAAAAAACATATAGTTGCAAGTTATGTTAGCGAATTAATCATACTAAAATTAATTACAGATAATTGCGGTTATTTTTTTATAGGCAACCTATCCCTAATCCATTGCATACTTCCTTAACATTCATTTAAAATTGGTTGTATCAAAAAAACAGATACCTGCAGAATCAAGCAGTGGGATCTTAGACTATAATGCATGTATTGGTATCCAGAAAATCATTAAAAATAAAAAAGGATTAAATAGAAATATTCGAAAGGAAAAACGATAGAAGTCAATTTTTGGGCCAAAATAAGTTAATTAATAGAAAATGTAGGTTTTGTCGAATTCATTGGCATAATTTACAGCAAAAACCCCTTAGAGTCACGAAATATATGCACTGGCGTCAAACCGCTATAAGGTTGTAGGTGGTAGAGGAGCTTTCCTCGCCTGAGGCGGTACCACCCCAACCCCACTTGCCCTTTAAAGGACTCGTGAAGTCTCAGGACGTTTCGAGTTCTGGGCGGTGAGTCAGTTTTCCTTCTTCCTCTTCCTTCTTCCTCTTTTAGTTTTCCTTCTTCCTCTTCTTTCTTATTCTTTTTCTTTCTCTTTTTTTTTTCACTCTACTAAAATTTGGAAATAATGATGATGGCACACCCGAACGTAAAGTTATCCGGAGGTAAAATACCCCTCCATTCGGTTCTCCGGGAGAGGGGTACATTTGGGGGGCCACCATCGAAAAGTCTAATATCTTTCACAAATATATGTGGGCTTAACTCAAACGTAAACTCTGTTCACCATTATCTTCAATCCTCCAAACCCCACATACTATTTCTTACCGAAACCCAAGTAAGTCCCAAAACAGCAACCAACCACCTCCTTTTCCCAGGTTATGAACTCATTTCATCTTTTCGACCCCATGGCGGCGTTTGTGCTTACGTTCGCAACGACCTGGCTTGTGCTAGGGTTTCTAACCTCGAATCGGGTAGGCCTGATATTCTTTGGCTTAAACTTTCTTTCAGATCTTCTACCAAATTTATCTGCTGTATATACCGGTCCCCGTCCGACAATTCCTACAACGAGCTCTTTGATTTCCTTTCAATAAAGATCGACAATATTATTTCCCAGTTTCCATTGGCCGAAGTAATCGTTCTCGGGGATTTTAATGTTCATAACAAGGATTGGCTAGGATCCACAAAAACTGATACACAAGGCAGGGCAGCAGAAAATTTCGCAATCAGCAACTCGCTCACCAATCTAATTATGGAACCTACCTACTTTCCTAGGGTTCCCACCCATAATTCTAACCCCCTAGATCTCTTCCTTACTTCCACCCCCGAACTCTATCAAGCATCAGTAACTGCTCCCCTGGCTCTGACCATGGTTTGGTCACCGTATCTTACTCCACTCATTTTGAGGCAACTGAAAGCATGCCGGCGTCTGGCACTACAATTCGGCCGACTGGGATGGTCTGAGAGATTTCTTTGCCAGCTACCCTTAGGATCCTACCTGCTTTTCTACTTTTGATCCTTCCGAAATATGTAAACAAATTACCGAAACCATTCAACTAGGCATTGAGACCTATATTCCCCACACTAAAAAGAACCCCATAACTTCAAATCACAAACCGTGGTTTTCTAAATCCTGTGACAAAGCCAGACTTTTAAAAATTCAAGCCCACAAAAAGTTTCTTCAAAACCCCAGTCCCGAAAATCGACAGGCTAGCATCGAAGCGAGAAATGAGTATAATCAGACTATATCAGAAGCAAAAGACCATTTTCCACCTAAGCTTTGCTCTTGGCTTTCCAGTTTCTTTTCTAATCGACGTATATCAGTTAGTGTAGATGGTCATTCCTCCAGCTTCTACCAAATTAATGCTGGGGTACCCCAGGGCTCAGTGCTGGCACCCACGCTGTTTCTTCTACACATTAACGATTTTCTCTCTTCCACAATCAATCCCATTCATAGTTTTGCTGACGATAGTACCCTTCACTCTAGTATTCAATTTCTTAAGCCACCGTATAATCCTGATTTCCAAAACAAGCGCAGGTCAATGCAGATATCTCTTTCACAAGACCTCAAACTTATCTTGGATTGGGGCGCCAAAAATCTTGTTCAGTTTAATGCCTCGAAAACACAGTCATGTTCGCTGTCGCGAAAAAAGTCTGCAAATGCTCATCCCTTACATATGAGCGGCCAAGTTCTGCAGAACAAAGAGTCGTTTAATCTTGTCGGCGTTACTTTTGAGAATAACCTCAACTGGCACAAACACATTTTATCCATAGCTTCGGCAGCTTCAAAAAGATTGGATTTCTCTTCCGAGCCAGAAAATATTTCTCTTCTTCCAATCTGTACACTCTGTATGTATCCCAAATCAGACCCTCTTTAGAATATTGTTCTTATGTCTGGGGAATGGCGTCCCCTACAACACTTAGCATTGTGGACTCCATTCAAAGAAGAGCCGTTCGTCTTATTAATGATCCAACGCTCACAGAAAGGCTTCCTCTTCTTGCCCACCGTCGAGCTGTAGGGGATCTGTCGCTCTTCTATAGGTATTTTCACGGCTTCTGCTCAGAGGAGTTGGCCAGTATAATTCCTTCTCTGGCAGCTCCCAACAGAGCAACACGTAGTGCAACTTGTATGCATCCTTTTACAGTTCAGTTAGAGAGACCCAGAACTTCCCGCTTTCTTCGTTCCTTCATCCCTAGAGTGTCAAGACTATGGAACCTGCTGCCCGCAGAAGTTTTTCCTTCTCCTCCCAATCTCCAAAAATTTAAGTCCCGTGTGAACAAACTCCCTCTCACCACACTGAAGACACCCACGGTAAGTTAGTACTTAGGCATCAGCCTTCGTGGACTGTCCAAAGATAAAAAAAAAGTAAAAAACAATGAGGTTCCAGGCGTAGGTGAAAATAACGCTGAAGTTTCAGTTTTACCGCTGGTGGTCTATCCTTCATCGCATCGCGTCGCGACTTGTTGCTTATTGGTTTCTGTAGAACTGTTTGTTGTTTTTAGTCTTTACCGTCAATATTAACTAGAGCAGTGATTAATATTACGATAAATAAATTTTTATATGTTTCTCTTCTAAAGCTGCTAATACCACAAAATACTCTATACAAAACCAGTATAATTTATGCACAAATTTTATAAATAATGACATTATTCTCAAAAATTAAAAATAAATCCTAATTAGTGTTTGCAAACATGCTACTCGCGAGAAAAGGGTTCTATTTTATCGTCACTGTAAAAATTGTTATAGTTATGATAGGAAGAGTCAGCGGAAACAAACAATGGGTCTCCATTTTTTAACCCAAAATTAGTTAATCAATATAAAATGTAGGTTTCGATAAGCCGGATCTATGGTACAGCAAAAACACCCTTAGAGTAACGAGATATATATGAAAATATGTTCTATAGTTTTGTGGCGGATTCATGTTTCAGTTTGTTTTTTTTTTGGTTACTCGCCTTATTACTTTTTGGAAAATGGGACCACTTCGGTCCAGGTTCCGGTGTATAACGAGCTCCATCCCCAACAAGGGTGAAACACTTGTAATCGGATTGGCTGGACCCGGGGTTATCCATTTACTTGGGGGCCTCGTAATTTTAAACCAACCAAGCTTAGTCACATCTAAGAGGACTTTTAATTATCCTTTTCAGTTCATTAAGGAGCCTATATGCCCAAAGAAACTCTACCTATTGTTATTATTTATAACAAGGCTCAAAAAGTTATATATATATATATATATATATATATATATATATATATATATATATATATATTATATATATATATATATATATATATATATATATATATATATATATCATATATAGTTATACAGGGTGATATATGAGGAAATGTCAATACTTCAGGTACGTAGTCGGGGTCCAAAAATAAACATAAAAGTTTATACATTATTTATAAAAATCTTATACTTATCTAATAACTACTACTTAACCTATGTATGTACCTAACTACTAATTTAAATTAAATAAAAGTACCAAATCCATTTAGGGTATCTAAATAAATGTTTTCAAAATTGTTAATGACTATAAGAAAAAAATACCTTAATTTTTAAGTTATGTTTGTTGTTATCTATACAATCTATGTAAAATTAAAAAGAGTTTTTAAAAACTTTTATTCACCAATTTTTTAAAATATTTTAAGTACTATTCGGTATTATACACACATTTATCTGTTACAAAATAATTTAAAAAATATTTTAAGAATTATCTATATATAAGTTACTAAAAATTTATACTTACATGAAGCTATAAGAAATGATTCTGGAAAAAGCACATTAAGAACTTTATATGCACTTCCTTTGTTATAACAGCTTGGATGAGTTAAAATAACTGCTATTTCCGAAGGATTGGCAGTCAAGTAATAATAGTTACTCCCAAACCAAAAATTTGCTGGATATCCTATGTAATTCTTAATCCATTGTAGGGTTGTTAACAAATTAACTAAAAGTAAATTCCAAATAGAAATATTTTCTTCTTCCTTAACTTCCTGTATATTAAATGACACAGCCCCACAAAAAAAATAAAAGCTCTGTACATTGGACAAGATCACTATATCCTTACGTTTTCGAGGTCGCTAAATCCGAATCCGAGGTCAGTTTGATCCCATCAGGTCGTCGTTAAGGTCATTTCAAGGTCAAATTTACAAAAGTACACTTGAGTTGAATTAAATGACATATCTTTATGTTTTCGGGGTCGCTGAATTCAAATCCGAGGTCTGTTTATCTCTACAGAGTCAAGGTCAAGGTCGTTTTAAAGTCAAATTTTTTAAAACATACTTAGGTGAGAACAAATGATATATCTGTATGTTTTAAAGGTTGCTGAATTCAAAACTAAGGTCTATTCGACCATACAGGATCAAGGTCAAGGTCATTTCAATATCAAATTTTAAAAATAATACAAAGTAAAAACAAATGTTATATCTGTATGTTTTTAGGGACACTGAGTTCAAATCCAAGGTTTGTTTGACCCTACCAAAATTAAGCCCTAAGTGATACCTAAGCTTCTTGTGTTAACCGTTTTTATGGTATCTGCCTTTTTATTCTGAAACGATCTCAAAATTGGCTTTCTTTTACGTTTGGTTCCTGTTTTATCATTTTCTCTCTTTAATGACCAGCAGTAATCTGCCATCATGTTCGTATCCCATCATCCCTCATATCTTTTTTTCATTTCTTTTATATCTTGATGGAACTTTACGGTCAAACAGACCTTTGATTTGATATTTAAAGTTATATCAATCAATCTTCATAAACCTATCAATATACTATTTGATTCTACTTAAGTTTTCTTGTAATTTGAACCTGAAACGATACTTACCTTTAACCTGTAGGAGAAAACAAACCTCAAAGAAAAAGAAGAAGTACATAAAGAAGAGGGAGAAGAAGATGAAGATAAAGAAATTAAAGAAAAAGAAGACGATGGAGAAGATGGTAAAGAAGGAGAAGAGAAAAAACTTTAAGATAAAGATTTTAGTGAAAAAAAAGGATTTCCAAAACCATATATCAAAAAGAATTAAATGATCTTGTACGGGATCTAGGTTTATTGAAAGATAAAGCGAAATATTTAGTTTCATACATGAATGGCAACAACTGATTTTTAGAAGGCACGAAAATAACCCATTACCAATGAACGATAGGAGAATATATATATTTTTGCCATTACCGAGATAGAGAAAAGGATTTCTGAAAATATATAAACTAGGATGCTTGATAAGTATAAAGTTATAAATTTTACAATCACATATAGATTACTTTCTCAAAAATCTGGGAGATTATAGTAATGCGCAGGGAAGAGAGGCTTCATCAAGATTTAAAAGAAATGGAAAAAAAAATTATCATAGTACAAATAGGATGACAGATTACTGCTGGTCATTAAAGAAAGAAAGTAATAAAACAAGAACCAACTGTAAAAGACAACCAATTTTGAGATCGTTCCAAAATAAAAAAGTCAAATACCATACGGTTAACAAAAGAATCTTTAGTATCACTTAAGGCTTAATTCATAATTAGTAGGGTCAAACAGACCTTGGATTTGAATTCAGCGTCCTCAAAAACATACAGATATAACGTTTGTTTTTACTTTGTGTTATTTTTAAAATTTGATCTTGAAATGACCTTGGCCTTGATCTTAAAATGTTCGAATAAAACATAGACACAAAAGTTCGTCTACTTAAATATAAATTAATTTTATCTATAACTTAATATGTTTGTACAACGGCCTGGTTTGCCAGCTTATAGGCATACAAATAAAAATATTTTTGTAGTTTTTTGCAAATTCCTTTTCCTTTTTTGATTATGATTATTTTATATTATTGTTTTAATATGTATGTCTAAGTGTTTGTAAATTTTAAAGTACTTATATTTAATATTTATATTTGTTTTGTGTCATATGACTGAGTTCCTGTAATTTTGACAAGTAAGTGAGAGATTTTATTTTATTAAAAAAAAACTATTTATTGCCTTACTTTTAGTGTCGGTCCTGATGATGGCCTAGTTTGGTTGAAAGCGCTCGACAGCATTTAATATAATAATTTTATACCTATTACCGAAGTTTCATTCCCTTCAATCTCTATTGTCCCTGATTTAAAAAGTTCGTCCCTGTGCCCCGAAAAATCTTTTCAGGACTTTAGTTATCCCGGTTTCTGTAAATTTATTTTATTTAATGATTTAATGCAATAAATGAATATATAACTCATTTTTTATAAACACAAAAAACTGATTTTTTGCCTCCAAGTTTTAAACCAAGCTCGACAACGCCGCAAACTCGGCAAGTTTTGGTACCCTACCTTGGTTGGTTAAATGCCTACCAACCAATTTCGGATGAGAAAATAGTGAAGTCAAACCAACTTTGGTACCCTGTTGGGTTTATCAAATAATATACCGTGGGTTGTAGGTCGGAAAAAGGCCTTGGTAGGTTCTCACCCTTGTCTAGAGTTGTTTGTCTTTCACATAACATTTTATTTAATGTCATCATTAAAAAAAACCCTTACCGAGGAATTGATAAATTCAAGGATGTCGTATAAACAGGATGGTGGTACTTTCTTAATAAACGGTACAAAATTAAATTATTAAAAAAAATTAATTAACACCTACCAAAATATATTGAACAAATTTGGGTGCTATCATAGACAGACGTTATAGTCTGTCTCAAAGTATACCGTGTTAGCTATTGCCTTCATTTATGGATTATACCTGCCGACAGCAATAAAACTGAGGATCGGTAGGTAATAAAGGGCAGAACATTAGGGACGGACTTTAATCATTTAATAATAAATAATAAATTTACAATTTATTGTTTATTTAGTTAAGTATAATCTTAAAATTACATTAAGAAATTAAATGGATGCTAAGTTTTAATAAATTTATAAGTGCATTATCTATACATAATTACAATAGGATTTATGTTGTTTTGGATAGAAATGTAAGAGTCCTCAATTTTTATAATGTGCTGTGGTGAATTTTTCCGGCTCTTAACTGGTACATATGTTAGTAATTATATTTTTTATCAAATTTCTAACACTGGGACTTAAAGTAGGTGTAATATTTTCTGCTCTGATCTTTGATTTTACTTGGTTTCACAAATGCTCTATGGGGTTAAACATGCAGTGATACGGAGGAAGCCGTAAGACAGTATGCCCAGCCTGTTCAGCCAAATTATCACATACATATTGTTTTTTAATTGCATTTGAATTTAGGACTTCCAAAAGATGCGTTTTTTTGTCAATGTATTCAAAATAAAGATCATTTTCTAACAAATATTCCTGGATTTCAGTTTTTGAACTTGATGAAGCTGGTGCTTTGTGTAGCAGATGGCTGTGGTAGCTTGCGTTATCCATGACAATAACACTGTTGTTTGGAATATTTTTAAAAGATAATTTTGAAACCAATTTTCAAAAAGTTCTGCACTTGTATCCTTATGATAATCCAAGCTAGAATCCTTAATATTCTTTGCAGACAACGGCAAGCAGTTTGGGACAAATCCGTCTTCTGAACCAGCGTGTATTATGGTAATGCGTTTTCCTTTATTTGAAGGTGCTTTCGTCTGACAGTTTTGATTGGAATCAACCCATCCTTTGGATACTATGTCGTGTTTATCGAACCATGTTTCATCAAGGCAAATTATGGATCTGTTTTCTAACCTATATCTTTTAATTTCTTGAAGGTAATTAAATCTCCAAGTGCGTAATCTGTGCGATTCCATTATTACTTGTCTTTTGTCTATTTTGCGGTATTTAAATCCCATTTTACAAACAACTCTATGAAGGGTGGCACGGCTAATATGTATGTTAGTTTCGTATTTGTCTAGCTTCTTTTTCAGTTTATCCAAGGTAGGAATAACTCCGCTTTCATAAAGACAATATATTTTCCTTCTTATTAGGTCCTGATCACTATTGTCTAAACGGTGAGATTGAAAATCACTACGTTTTTTTCTTTTGTTTAATTCTTCACTAATAATAATATCCCTTATCGATGATATTGGAGTTTTTGTAAGACAGGTTTCCTTTAAAGCTTCTTGTTTAATTAGACCTCTACTGATTAGAGTTTATAATATTAGCCAAAATATTTATATGCCTAATGGTTAATACTCAAGAAATACCTGGCCCACCCCTGCCCTTATAAACAAATGGGTTTACCCAATAACAATAGGTAATAAAATCGTTAAAGGTTTATTGGGGTATGGTCCGTCAAGAGCCGTAACGATATACTTTGGGACAGACTATACAGTTGTGACGTATGACATGCCAATTGTCACCAAGATCGAAGTATCTAAACTTGCCGAGACCTCTCTTAATTTCTGTTTGTTATTTAGAAATCGTTTACACTGTTTTACACTTTATGTACATACTTAGTCCTAAAATACACCTTCGATAAGAGCGCTTATGGAAAAAAAGTGTAAAATAGTGTACACAACTTCTGAATAACAGACACTCCTTTGGTGTAACCAGTATCAGACAAAATGCAGAAAAAAATTAAAATTTTAAATTCAGAAGATAATCGTTTAAATATTTTAGTTAATTCATTTTAACAGCCCTTGAAACATAGCTTATGGTCTAAGAGCTACAGCCGAAAAATCATCGTCATCAGTAATATGAAGTTTCCCCCGTAAAACATGTTCATTTAGTATTGTTAATTATGTTCCCGCGCAGGCTGACAACCTTTTGGATACAGGGGGTAGCAATAAGGGGTGAAAGTGCAACACTTTTGGGAAAAAAATCGTCATCGATAATATGTGAGCCATTTTGGCCACTTAAAGTTGAACCCCTAAGGTGCCTAAATCCAAAAGGGCTGACAGCTAGGTGGATACGAAGGGCAGAAAACGGGTCAAATAATCCCAAGAGCTTACTTTATACAGGATGTTTTTTAATTAAATTTCAATATTTATGGGAGCAATTTTTGGGTTCATTTTAAGAAATAAACCTTATATGAACGTATGTTCTAAACGTCCTTAGTTTTGAGATACAGGGTGGTAAAATTTTCAAAAATAAATCATATATTATTAATATCAATAATACCACTTTTGATATTTTAATAAAACTAGGCATACATGTACTATGTATCAAGAGGTATTTTTTAGTGTAATACATTTTTTTATTTCCACCAGTGGCGTTCGTACGGAATTTGACCTGCCTATTTTGCAGATATTGATGGTACGTCACTGATTTTTTTTTAATTAAAAATATTTTTGGAATCCCCAATTATTTATAAGCAAAGTTGATCACTTGATATTTTTTTAATCCGATGCACGGTTTTTGCTTAAAAAAATAAAAACATTTCTCTGCATGATCATAAAAATATCGGCAAACAATATCACCATGCAAAAAAATAACTAGATTTAATTTTCTAGGTAAAAACCATGCGTCGGACTAAAAAAATTATAAGCAGATTTGACCTCGTCTTTTTATAGTCCGACGCACGGTTTTCACCTAGAAAAATTAAATCTAGATATTTTTCTGCATGGTGATATTCTTTACCGATATTTTTATAATCATGCAGAGAAATGGTTTTTATTTTTTTAACCAAAAACCGTGCATCGGATTGAAAAAAATTAAGTGATCAACTTTGGGTATAAATGATTGGGGATTGCAAAACTATATTTTATTTTAAGAGAAATCAGTGACGTACCATCAATATCTGCCAAAATAGGCAGATCAAATTCCGTACGAACGCCACTAGTGGAAATAAAAAGTAGTACACTTAAAAATACCTCCTGATACATAGTCAACATATGCCAAATTTTATTAAAATATCTAAAGTAGTAGTACTGATATTAATAATAATAATTTATTTTTGAAAATGTTACCACCCTGTATTTTAAAACTTAGGACGTTTAGGACATACATTCTTATGAAGTTTTCTTTTTAAAATGGACCCAAAAAGTGCGCCTTTAAATATTGACATTCAATTAAAAAGCACCCTGTATAAATTAAGCGCTCGGGATAATTTGACTCCGTTTTACTACCCTTAGTATCCACCTAACTGTCAGCTATTTTGGATTTAGACACTTTAGGGAATCAACTTTAACTGGCCAAAATGGCTGACATATTATAGATGACGATTTTTTTCCCAAAAAATTTGCACTTTCACCCCTTATTGCTACTCCCTGTATTCAGTAGGTTGTCAGCCTGCGCGAGAACATATTTAAAAATACTAAATGAACATGTTTAACTGGAGAAACTCCATATTACTAATGACGATGATTTTCGGCTCTAGCTCTCCGTCTATTACTTATTTTTAGTTCATAACCAGCTAAGTGAGTTTTAAGGACAAATACCTTAAATTAAAGAAAAACATTTTTATCGTAGTATTAAAACTATTGATAATTTAACTATAGACGACAAAAAGAAAACGTTTTTTTGACGTTAAGGGTAAAATAGTAAAAAAAAGGTAAAGTAATTAAAGATATGCAAAAAAAATTATGGAAGAGGTTTTAAGATTTTTATAGGATCTGACGTTTTTGCTTAAATGGTTTTAGCAAAAACGCCATAATAGAAGTTGTTACAAAGTTGTGCCACTGAAAGAGGCCGTTAAATTTGAAACGTGAAAGGACATGGCACACTTCTTATGGATTTGAGTCACCGACATATTTTTTTGAAATTTTAGTATTTTATTGTGGAAGTCCAAATAAGCATTTTCTTTCATTGCGCTAACCTTGTAGCTATACAGGGTGATACCATAAAATTAAAGCCAAAAATTCTTAAAAATATTCATTTTATTTATTACAAAATACCTACTGTCTGTTACCCTAGACTGATAAAATTAGGCATTTTTTATATAAAAAGAATATATATTCCATACAAGATACTTTTTTTTATCGTGTACAGGGTTTTTACCTGTCTTGTCCTACAGGGTGCACGATTTATTAATGAACCAACAAATATACAATCTAGTCGGCCTAAATATAATATATTGTCAGTTATTATTATAACCTATTGTAATTTCGTAACTTGGCAGTAACTCATTCATACATACAGCGTGTCCCTCCAAAAAGTCATTTTTAGATACCGGGTGTGCCAAAATTATATGGCGGTTTTATTTATATTTTTTTCCAATCATACTGAATCCGCTGTTGTAAAAAGATTTTTTTCACCGATCTACACTATAAACGTACTGGGTGATGTGAACAGATGTTTCGAAAAATGACTTAATATTACGTACAATGTCGCAATTTAATACAAACATGAATAATAATTAATGCATAATATCTTACAGTAAAAATACAGATTACGGGTTTTAAGGTAACCCTTAATGATTTCAAAACAAAAATAAATACTATGGTAAACTTCCAACAGTAACAAGTTAGATATTGTTTGTAGAGGGACATATTTTTATTAGTAACTCATAACAACAATGATGTATTAATTAGTATTATTCATTTAAATCAAATAAGGCCATTGTTTAGCCTTATTAAAAACTTAATACTAAAATGTTTTTAAAAGTAAACTATACTATTTATTAGAAACAGAGATGAAAAGATCATACTAGTCAAGAACTTGCGGCTTTTCAACTGCTCTATGTGCAGCGTCCAAAACAGATGTAAGTAAAACAGTTGTTGGATATTTAACAACCTGTTGATACCTAGCATATCCCAGGTACCATATTTGTATACCCACTTTGCATGTGCAATAGGTACCCGAAAGAGGATCACCATTTTCTTGAAATGAAGAAAGCAAATATGAAATAAAAATACTATGCTTGCGTAAACCTTGAAATATCTTTGCTCTTATTAAGCCAGGTTCAAATTATGAACTTGAAAAATATATTCATTATTTGGTTCCCTTTCAGCGGTATCTTGAATATAAGCTGAAGAATGTCTCACTTCACAGGTACCAAATGTTTTAGAAATAACATAGTCTATAGGCAAAACAGGAAATTCAATATTATTGTTTTCCATATTTACCCATGCACCACCACCTCGACATAAGTTAAAAAAAAGTATACCCCTTGTGCATTGAAAATGACCGCCTTTGTATTCTAAAATTGGAGCTCTTTGGCGCTTTTAAATATGTGTAGTCGGGATATAAAATTGCACAATGCTGTTCGGGTTGGGGATTATATAACCGATTTGTAAAATTGTCTACATGTCTTTGAATGAATCTTTCCCTATTTCGAACTTCTGCGCAAGCAAACCCTTATTTTGCTTTATTGTGCAATATTCTACTAACTAACTTCCGTATGACTGGAAAAAAATATAAATAAAAGCGCCATATAATTTTGGTTCACCCGGTATCTAAAAATGACTTTTTTGGAGGGACACGCTGTATGTATAAACGAGTTACTGCAAAGTTACGAAATTTCTGTTGGTTATAATAATAACTGACATAATATATTATATTTAGGCCTACTGGATTGTATATTTGTTGGTTTATTAATAAATCGTGTACCCTGTAGGACATGACAGATAAAAACCCTGTACACGATAAAAAAAAGTACCTTGTATGGAATGTATATTCCTTTTATTTAAAAAATACCTAATTTTATCAGTCTAGGGTTGTGATATATATTTGTATATCCTGTATAATAATGATAGGTAGAATTAGGTAATTTGAGATACATGTTAATAATAAGGTAGTTGTCAGTAGTGGTCTATGTCATTAATAATATTAAATATATAACATTATAAATATTAGTAAATATTATTTATACTATCACAACATGGCGCAGTCGGTATAAAAAAAAGGCAAGAACAAAAACAATGCCTAGAAGAAGCGCAAGAAAAAGTCGAGAGAAATCCGCTGAAAAAACCGAACCGTCAAAAGAACAGTATGGTGTTTCAACTGAAGGAGCGGTTAAAATATTGGAAGAAACGGCAAAAAGGTCTTTAGGTGGAATTGAAAATAGTTTTAGAGAACATTTTAAGGCAATGCAAGAAATGATGCAACAATTAATACCAAAAAATAGTCCAACCAGTGGTCAAGAGGCAGAAAAAAATGTAGAAAATCATTCTGTAAAGGATATAAACCAAAGTAATGTGGATAAAATATTTAATATTTCTAGTGCGATACCGGGTCCTGAAAAATTGACAGAAATGGTGACATATATGCAGTTTAGAGACTGGAGAAACAAATATGAAAATTATATATTATTTCAAGGACTTCGGACATCACATTCGAGTCAATTATCAGCATTATTAATATCATATTTTAGTCAAGAAATATTAGATATATTAAAGTTTGTCTTAAAAATTGATTATAATGTGATTTCGTCCAGCGAAATATTGGATAAGTTAGAAGAATACTTCAAAAAAAAGGAAAATGGGAGGATTCGTCGTTCTCAGTTTTTAAACAGAAGACAGGAAGAAGGAGAACCTTTTATGGCATTTTATAGGGATAAAATCAAACTTTTTCAAATGACCGATCCCTGCGTGAATTGTTATAATACTAATTTAAGTGATCAAATAATTGAATCCATTTATAACAAAGAGACTCGCAGAAAATGTCAATTATTGCCAGAAAATTGTTCTTTAGAAGATATAGTAAAGATATGTGAATCAGAAGAAATGGTAATGCTGGAAGAAAAAAAAATAAAAGACGCAACTGTATCAAAAATTCAAATAAAAGGAAATCAAGGATCAAAAAAGTGTTTAAGATGTAAAAATAATTGGCATAAATCACTAGCTTTATGTCCAGCAAAAAATTTTGTTTGTAAAAAATGTAAAAAATCTGGTCACTTTACAGATTGCTGTCTAAGTAAACAAATAAGGTTGATAGAAAGCAGTGAACCAATAACAATAGATCATGTAATAATTTCGCATGTCGACTCACAGCAGCAGAATCTAAAAAGATCTATTAAAGTTAAAATTTGTCCCGTAGAACAAAATTTTGAAGAACCAATTATTTGTGAAGCAACACCGGATACCGGGGCCGAAGTTTGTGTTGCCGGAGAAGATTTTTTAAATAAACTAAAACTTTCAAAATATGACCTAGAATACTCATCAGAAAAACTAAAATTAGCTGACGGAGCTCCACTTAAATTATTGGGCACAATGGACTGTAAAATTTCATATGAAAATTTAAGATCAACCATAAAAATATATATTTGTGAGAAGATAAAAGAATTTTTGATCAGCCGAAAAACTATGATGGATCTGAAAATAATACACAGTAATTTTCCAAAACCGATTATTTCAAATCTGTCCAACATAAAAAATCAGAAGAAAATGCAGGTCAATAAAAAAGAAATTGAAGATTTAAAACAAAAACTACTGGATGAATACAGTGACGTATTTAATACGTCAGAAAAATTGAGTCCTATGGTTGGAAATCCAGTTCATATTCATCTAAAAGAACACACCATTCCTTACTCTATTTCATGTCCAAGAAAAATACCAGTAGCCTGGAGGGAACAGGTAAAAGAAGAACTAGATGATATGTGCAATAAAGGAATAATAAAAGCAGTAGATGATGAACCCAGTGAATTTGTAAGTCCTTTGGTTGTTGTCCAAAAGCCAAATGGAAAAATAAGAATATGCGTTGATTTCACAAAGCTAAATCAGTATGTGAAACGCCCCATTCATCCATTCAAAGCACCCTGGGAAGCAGTTTCTGATATATCGGGAAAACCTCAATATTTCTCAACATTTGACGCTACCTCAGGTTATTGGCAGTTACAACTGGAT
Source organism: Listronotus oregonensis (assembly GCA_019359885.1). NCBI lineage: Eukaryota > Metazoa > Arthropoda > Insecta > Coleoptera > Curculionidae > Listronotus > Listronotus oregonensis. The sequence goes on along the minus strand of JAHBCN010005581.1, from coordinate 25,768 downwards.
GAAGAAAGCCAAAAATTAAAGCTGATCCTAGAAAAGTAGATGCTATTCAAAAATTTCCTAAACCTCAAAATCTAACAGAATTGCGTTCATTTATGGGTCTTGTAAATCAACTAGGTTCATTTTCTGCGGAAATAAGCACTGCTACTACTCCTTTAAGAAATTTGTTAAAAGTTAAAAATGAATTTATTTGGACAAAAACACACGATGAATCATTTAACCAAGTGAGAAACATTCTTAGCCAACCTCAATTCTATCACATTTTGACCCATCATTACCTACTGCTCTCCATACGGATGCTTCAAGATTACATGGTCTAGATACATACTATTACAAACATGACGAAATATGGAAATTAGTACAGTGTGGTTCAAGATTCTTATCCGAAACTGAGTCTAGATATGCTATGGTTGAGTTAGAACTGTTAGGTATTACGTGGGCAGTATTAAAATGCAAAATATATTTATTAGGCTTGCATGAATTTCAAATTGTAACAGATCACAAACCGCTATTACCCATATTAAATGATAAAACTTTAGATGATATTGAAAATCCTAGGTTACAAAGACTAAAAGAAAAATTAGGCAGATTTAATTTTATTGGAATTTGGAAAAATGGAAAAACGCATGAAATTCCGGATGCTTTATCCAAACATCCCATTCACAAACCTACAGAAGACGATCTTATAGGAGAAGAATCTAAAAAACACATGGAAACGCATATAATTAAGCAACTGTTATTGGTGCAAAGTAACCATGAATTAGAAGAAAATGACTTATCAGATCTAATGTTTCAGAATTTAAAAGAATCAGCCAAAATGGATGAAACATATCAACTATTAAAACAGCAAATTTCACTTGGTTTTTCAAGCAAAATAATGTTTTTAAAAGAGGAACTGAAGCCATACTGGGATGTTCGTGATGAATTAAGTTGCGAAGATGAGTTGGTGTTACGCGGATGTCAATTTGTTATTCCTAAAAATTCAAGAAAAATGGTTTTGGATCGTCTACATGATTCTCACCAAGGAATTGAACGAACAAAGAGGCGTGCACGTCAAATAATGTATTGGCCTTCAATGTCCAACGACATTAAAAACATTGTCGAAAGATGCGAGTTATGTTAAGAAAGAAGACCCTCACTGCAAAGAGAAACATACTTAGAAGAACCATTACCTAAGTGGCCTTTTCATGACGTTTCTGTTGATCTTTTCAGCTATGGGGGCAAAAATTATATGGTTTACGTTGATCGCTTATCTGGATGGCCTACTATCTGTCACTATGGAAATGCATCACCTAATAGTAGCAAAATTATAGATTCCCTAAGAAAGATATTTTCGGACACAGGTATTCCTTTCAGATTACGATCCGATAATGGACCCCAGTTTGCATCATATCAATTCAAGCAATTTTTAAAATCATGGAATGTAATACATTCCACATCTACTCCTTACTATCCTCAAGGAAATGGTCATGCGGAAGCTGCGGTCAAGGCGATGAAAACATTACTAAAAAATGTATTGAAAATGGGCAATTGGACGAAAATCGTTTTAGAGCCGGTTTACTAGAATGGCGAAATACTCCAAGAGTAGATGGACGCTCACCAGCCCAAATTTTGTATGGAAGACCACTTAGATCACTAGTACCTGCACATTATAAATTATTTTCTGCAAAATGGCAAGCTAAAGCAGATGAATGTGACAAAAATACGAAAACTATCGTCAAAAGACAATTTATATTTACAACAAAAGTGCCAAAAATTTGAACCAAATTGATGTTGGAAAGATGGTAAGAATTCAAGACCCTGATACAAAATTATGGGACAAAATTGGACAAATAGTTGAAGTTGGGAAATACAGAGACTATACCATAAAGTTAGCAAGTGGAAGGTTCTGTACTAGAAACAGAAGATTTTTGAAAGAAATTCCGACTTAAAGGGGGAAATAAAGAGAGAAGAGTTAAAAGGGAAGATGTGATATATATGTATATCCTGTATAATAATGATAGGTAGAATTAGGTAATTTGAGATACATGTTAATAATAAGGTAGTTGTCAGTAGTGGTCTATGTCATTAATAATATTAAATATATAACATTATAAATATTAGTAAATATTATTTATACTATCACAACAAGGGTAACAGACAGTTTTTTGTAATAAATATTTTAAAGAATTTTTGGCTTTATTTTATGGTATCACCCTGTATATCTACAAGGTTGGCGCAATGAAAGAAAATGCTCATTTGGACTTCCAAAATAAAATACTAAAATTTCAAAAAAATCTGTCGGTGACTCAAATCCATAAGAAGTGTGCCATATCCTTTTGCTTGTTCCGCACATATATTGAAAACGTAACGGAGTTTTTTTCTAAATATTCAGTGGACAGGTAAAAGAAGTAGTCTGGCTGTATTGCAAATTTTAATTTTAGCTCTGCAAAATTCCACACATCTATGAAAAATAAAAATGACATTTTAAATAAAGTTGGGCACGCGTTCAAAACGAATATAGTGTAACTATATTTTGATAAAAGGGTGAATGCGTTAAAAAAAATTGCGATCGATCAGGCTATTTTATATTATGTTTATTTTTAATAATTTATGTCTTTTTACACAATACAACTTTCAATAGCGAATAACACTATGAAAAATGCGCTCCCGCTGAGCAATAACCAGAGAACCAACAATGTGAAATTTAATAAAAATTAAAAACTTAAAAACGAAATGGTGAATGCGCCGCAAAAATTTTACGCCTACGCTGTTGAGTGTTCCTGTTTTATGTTGTTAAAAATCGTTTACCCGACAAATAATACTTAAAACGTTTAACTTGTATAATAGGTTTGCTGACACCCGACATATTAAAATTAATTTTGTTGTTACTAGAAATAAACGCCTCAATTAATAAGGTGTCCCATTAAAAAAAAGTTAATTTTAAGTCATGTCTTTTTGGTTTAATTTAAATCTTTTTTTAGTATATCCCAAAATTTTATACAAAAAAAATACACAGGATTGTTGTTTAACATTTTTTAATGGAAAACTCATTAATACAGGGTGTCCGAAAAATACGTGCACAACGTTTAATGACATACTCCGGACGTCAAAATAACGCTATTTAAGCAGAGGGCGTCAAAAATTTAAAAACATTTTGTTTTTGTCTTTTTTTTTTAAACGTGCAAGTCAATTTCAATAATTTTTGGTGATGAGTCTCGGGCTATAAAATGACGTTTGTTGTGCGCACAGTTATCCACTCTACTTAACCTAAAGTATTTTAAACGTGACGTCATATGTACCTATATCATCTGATTTTTTATGTCATTGGCTTACTGATAAATTAGATACCATTTTCTGGTAAAACAATGTATTTGGAAGACTTTTTATCTCTTGCAAAATTTTGCTAGGATATGTGGTTATGCCAGAAAAAATCATTTTCAATTAGGTGCCCGGGCAAGATATTTAATTAATTGTAATAAGAGGTTATTACTAAACAGTTTGCTTTTTTTATTATGTTTTTGTGTTGCTATGACATTTAATACTTTTGTTGACAAATTGATGTCAGAGTTTGAACATTAAGGTCACTTTTTTTAACTTCTAAAATCTTTTACTATTACTGTAAATATGGACACCTATACAAATTCCGCAAAAGTTGACATGCTTTGGGTGTACGGGTTTTGCCAACGAAATGGACGTCAAAGTGTTAGGGTTTACATGGAGAGATTTCCTTACCGTCGTATACCAAATCACCAAACATTTGCAAGTATTGAACGTCGTCTTCGGGAAACGGGTAGCTTTAAACAAAAATTTGACGGTAGGAGTCGTAATCGGACAACTAGAACTGTTGAAAATGAAGAGGAAATTTTGTTAAGAGTTGAAGAAGAAACAAGTATCAGTACACGCCGGTTGGAAAGTAAGTTGGCGGTTCCGAAAACCACCGTAAATGATATTTTAAAAGAACAATTGTTGCACCCGTATCACATCCAAACAGTTGAGGAACTTTTGCCCATTGACCCTCCCCAGCGACCCCTATTTTGTCAATTATTCGCAACGAAATAATTAATGATCTAAATTTTAGTAAGAAAATATTATTTAACGACGAGGCGAACTTTACAAGATCGGGAGTTACCAACCTACACAATGAACATGTTTATGCCGATGAAAATCCTTATGCCATTCAAGTTACCCACCAGCAACCAAAACACTTTGCCAATTCTTCTGGAAAATTTGCCCCTTATAATTCGGCAGGGACTGTGGTTTATGCATGTGATGTGATGTGATTTATGCGCCACCTCATTTTTCCGTGGCTGTTCGACGATACCTTCATGTCTTTATGACCAATGTGGGGTGCTCTTAAAACCGAAATTTATAAAACTCCTGTGAACACGCGCGAAAAATTATGGCAACGAATTTTAAATGCAAGCAACCCTCTTAATAATCCCGACACATTAAATAAAGTTCAAGTTCATTTTTTAAGATGTATAAATAAGTGTATTCTACAAAATGGTGGTCATTTTGCACATTTGCTTAATTAATGTTTTGTTTTAATTAAGTTTTTTTTATTAATAAAATATTATGCCCGAGCACGTAATTGAAAATTTTTTTTTTTGGCATAACCACTTATCCTAGCAAAATTTTGCAAGAGATGAAAAATCTTCCAAATACATTGTTTTATCAGAAAATAGTATTTAGTTTATCAGTAAGTCAATGACATAAAAAATCCGAAGATATAACACTTTAGGTTAAGTAGAGTGGATAACTGTGCCAACAGCAAACGTTATTTTATAGCTCGAGACTCATCCCCAAAAATTATTAAAATTGACTTGCACGTTTTTAAAAAATTTAGAAAAAACCAAAATTTTTTAAAATCTTTGACGCCCTCTGCAGGCTGGTTGAAGCAATTTTGGATATAGGTAAGTTCGCTTTAATCTATTTATTTTGACGCCCGGAGTCTGTCGTCAGACGTTGTACACGTATTTTCCGGACACCCTGTATAACCCCGTTCAGGCTTCGGTGAATCACCTTGTACTTTTAACTTCTTTTTCTGGAAGTTTTAAAAAATAATTCACATTTTTTACGTGGCAAGCCAACATTCTTTTTAGTTTTTTCTTAATAGGAATGTAAGGAGAAAATATTGTATGTGGTAGCTACAAGTACCCCCAAACAAACTAATACAAGTTGATTTTTGTACCTGATGGGATAACAAAAAGATATAGTGAAAGGCAATGCAGCCTTTTTTGGATTATTCCAAACTTAACTGTAATAAGTTAATTAAAAAATTTGTTGACTTAGATAAAACTTAATTTATTTTAGTTCCTAATTAGTTAATTTAAAAATTAATTAAGTGCTTTTATTTAATTTAAGTAGTCAATAAAAGGCAGAGATACGAATAAAAAAAAATGTTTATTTTATAGTTTCACAATATAAAAAAAACGTTGCCAATTCTAGTGATATAATATAGGCTTTGACATCAAACAAGTGATAAATTATATTAAATAATTTTTGGTTTATGATGCCGTATCTGTGCTGGTTGGATGTAGCAGGTAGCAGGCCTATTTTTGCTAAAAACCCTTTAGAATAATAAATATAATATAAACCAATCTCGTCAAGAACCTCACGAACTAATATATCAGTAGCCTTTGATTCTGGCTTTTCGATTTTTAATGTACCCTTAATATTACGATTAAAAATGAGCTGCGATGCATAGATTTAAATGAAAAGAAAAAATAATGTTTAAAAAGTTAATGCACCATTATTCATACCTTTTTGCGCTACCTCAGATTAAAAAAAAGAGCTTGATCCGATAAAAATTCCCAGAAATATGGCTATTTTGTTCGAGCTCGGCTGATTTGAACTGTCGATTTCAGTTTTTGACTCGGCATGTCAGTCTGAGAGCTTCTATCCCCACCACTACCTCCCTTGCGCCGCTCGCAAGTATCGGTCAATTTAAACACATCTTTGAGCAATCTATATATATAATTTGCTAATGTGGATATATTTATATGTAGGTAGGTATATATGTTTATTTGTCTGTCCACGTGATTCTGAAGTTATGGCTTGAGCTAAAATTATGAAATTTGGCGCAGTGGTCTTTAGCAGTGGCTAGAACCTAACAAAGCCCGTTTTCTGAATTTCGCCCCGGGACAAAAATAGGAGCAAAAAAGTGTTTTTTTACCGTTAGCCGTACGAAAGGCGTCTTACGGAGACAGAGGCTAATTAATATTGTCTCTCGCCTAGCGGAGACAGGCTTTTCATCTAGTAAAAAGTAAATGATACAACTTTTTTATGCTTTTCAAGTTCAAGTATTATACTATCAAATGCTGTCAAAATTAATGTTTAATTATTATTAACAATTAAGATATTACTTTAAAAAAATTCTAACATGGTTTCTTCTTCTTTTTTTCCTAAAAATATTTGTTTTAAAAAGTCTTAACTTATGCAGGGGGCGCTCTGCCCTCCATTTGTTTATTAACAAAAAAGTACCATTTTTTTAAGGCACAAAACAAAGAACTAAATATTTTTTTTGCGTGGATTAAAATAACTAAAATATAAGTCCTGAAAAAGAACAAAAAAAGTTTGTAAGACCTAAAATATTTATAAAGAAAAAGATATAGCCCAATAGATTCGGGCTCTAAAATCAGTAAAACTCAATTATTTTAGCAACAAATTATCCGATCATGCTTTAGAACCTCTCATTTAATTCAAAATTGAAACACCGATTTTTTCAATAATAGAAATGGATAAAAAAGTGTTTCAATATTTATTAACATATATCAAAAAATGGCTATTTTTAACGATTTAAAAGAAAAAAAAATATTAAAAAATTGACCAAATCAATTTTAGCCGAGCTCAAATTATAAGTTTTTTTAGTACCAAAAAAAAACATTTTGAATATACCCCTCTAACAATAGCGCTAGCAAAACCGAAAAACACGTTTTTATCATTTTTAACCCTCCACCCCCCAATTACTGCACACTTTTTTTAAATCTAAAACTATATAGTTATATTCAGGTAATAACCCTTTACAACTTCTAACACCTTCCAACCGATTACAAATTACCGTCATAAACAGGCCTTTTTTTACCTACAGACTGGACTAAAAGGGTTTTAGTGAAGATATGGCTGCCACCTAACATATAAATCTACTATTTAATATAAAAAATCTATTTGAAGTAATTAAAGGAATCGTTCTTCTGTAACAAGAAAGGGAAGCACAGTAAGACAATAGGTTGCAATGCAAATAGGGGCACGCGACCAGCCCAGCCTAAACTAACCCACCATATTAAAAATAAATTTTCTTTCAGTTTAAAGCAAGGTTTTAATCGAACCGGAAATGTTAGGTTAATAAAAAAAAATTCAGAACAAGTTAAGAATAAATATAGGGTACTGTATACAAATTTTATGCAGGATTTTTAGAAAAAAAAATAGGATATTTTATTTCATAGAAAATATTAATAGTTGTCTAAAAATAGTAGATAAAAACGTATTTAATGAAAAGTATTTACTAGGCGCTAAATATTATACTTTTAATTTTTTGCTTTATTTTGTAAAATATTTGGTTTTCTAAGGAAATGCTATTACTGTTTTATAATACTAACCTGGTACTCCCTTGAACAAGATGCTAAATAAGGAGATATAAGTAGTTCCAATTATAGGTAAAACTGGATAAAAAAAACCTTTTTGTTTCCATGAAAATTTAATTAATCTTCCTTTGGTATAAATAAATAAAATATAATATATTACTACAGAGCAAACTAACCCGTAGAATACATATAAGGTAAAATAATTTGTTATCAACATTTTTCACCACCACTTTTTAGAGTTTAAAAAAACCGTTTTCCTCTTTTTATATAAACATTTAAATTTACTGAGTGATTTTATGGAGGGTAATAATTAGTAATTTGACCTAAAAATTAGTAACCTACGTAATAAGCAAATAAACTATATTGTTGCCCGATTCAAACCCCAAATTTAATTAATTATTGACAAAGTGGATTTGGTTAATAACAGTCCAAAAACTAATTTAACGTAAATGTAATTAGTTTAAATGACGTTCAAATTTTGTGTTACGTGTATTAAGAAATATATAATTTTAGTTTTTAACAAATTTAATTACACCTTACGTATAAATGGCAATTATCTAACGTTAAAACAGCAAAATCTATCGATTTACTCCAGCTATCTAAAAAAGAGACATTTTTCAAAACGCCTTATACTGTAGATCTGTAATGGACCGAGATCCCAAAAGCTTTTTGTGATAATTAATAACAAGCTAAAACTTTGAGTGGTTCTGTTTCAGACGCCAAATTTCTGACTGCAGCAACACTGAACCATGGGACTGCTTCCGAGAAACCTCCAAACATACCGATTTTTCAGGTGTTGCAAAATTGATAACTAACAGGTTAATTCTAACAGATTTAACAGATTTTGTTAAGATTTTAATGAAAAGAAAGAAAAAGTGTTTGTCCTACAAAAACAATGATAGGTATACCGAGTCCTCCACATCAAACATTCCGAAAAAACATACAGGTATACCGTCATCACTAACAAACTAATTTTTTAAATATTGTTAAAAATTTTTTTTAATTATTTACAGAATTGTCCTACAAATCGGTCATTAGAATTTTGTAGTCCTACAACCTAAATATGCCAATTTCAGAGGTGCTACTGTACTCATTACTAACAAGCTGAATTATGTTTTTTATTTTAGCAATATTATTTAAATTACAATAAAACAATTGTCCCACAATTAAAATGATAGATAAAATTGTAGGCTTCGGTTAAAATTTCACAATATTATTTTTTTGAAAAAATTAATGGTCAGGACACAGTTAACCATTTTCTTTATATTTTTAATACGTTATTGAATTTTTTAATGAAAATTTATTAATTTTTTTTTAAATAAAGCTATTTTAATTATAAGGTCAAATTTGGGTTATTAAAGTAAAATGGTAAAACTGCATTTTTTTTAATACGATTTGCCAATTGCCCAAGGGTACAACTAACTAATATTACTACCTTTAAATAAACATACGTTATACTAACTTTAATAAATTTTAATATCCTGTATAAAAAGATAACAAATAAAAAAAATACGTATATGTATACTTGTCAGACTGTAATGATAATAATACAAATCATTAAAAAATATTAAGATGTGTAATGAATTATGGTTTGTAAATATTGTATATACATGTTTTGGGTATCCAAATAAGAAAGGACGCGGGCTGTATTTCGAAAAATATTTATTGCACAGAGTTGGGAAAATTTTTTTAATTAAAGTGGTCAAGGGAAATAGCTGGTAATTCTTTTTAAGTCTGTAAACCTATCACCGCAGCATGGCGCAACCGCAACGGTAAATTAAAAAATCCATTGCTTCTCTAAAATTAACCAGTATTAGGTACCATTTTATTAGCATCAGCAAAAACTCTAACCAATTCTGCATCAGGTCGGTTATGTATATGTATATGTTGTATATGTGTGCAGAATGTACCGGGTGTCCAAATAAGAAAGGACGGCGGCTGTATCTCAGAAAATGTTTATCGCACAGCGTTGGGGAAAAATATTTTTAGTAAAAGTAGTCAAGAGATATAGCTGGAAATTATTTTCAAGTTTCTGAGATGGCCGCTAGGGGGCGTAACTGCAATCTTGAATCTAAAAAAGTGATGTTTCTGTAAATTTTGCTATATTAACTCAACAAAAAAATACCCGATCTTTGCAGTCGAGCATAATTTGAACCTTTTTTGTTCGAAAATTTCTGCTGTATCTCTAAAAATAAAGTTGTGGGGGGGTATTTGAAGGTTTCCGTTAAAAACACTCTGTATCTTTAAAACGGCTAAGCCGATTTTAACAAGCTTATGTTTGTTGACAAGAGCTATTCTTAAGCTATAAATGTTATAATATTTGAAGTTTTGTAAGTTGCACATGTCGCCGCTGGAGGGCTTTTTTTGATATTCGGACAGAAATGGTTAATTTTCTCAAAAAAATTAAATGCATTGTTTTTTTTGTCATGAAAGGGTAGCTAAATAACGCTTAAACAAGCTCGCGAAAACCGTATCTCGATATCTTGTTCGTTACCTAAAATTTAGGCAAAAGAAAATTTTATACGTCAATATCTCAAAAACTATAAAAGCTACAAGAAATTTTATATGACATAGATTATGTTTTTTTAAAAATCCTTTAATTTAGATTATTTAATCTTTTTGTCTAAATGCAACACTTTGCGAGTTATAATCAAAAAATCGAATTTTCAGGATTTTTTCAAGGTATAGCCCTAAAATTCGCTTTTTTGATTATAACTCGTAAAGTACTGCATTTAGATGAAAATATTATTTAACCTAAATTAGAGACTTTGTAAAAATACACAATTCATGTTTCATAAAATTTCTTGTAGCTTTTATAGTTTTTGAGATATTAACGTGTAAAATTTTCTTTGGCTAAATTTTAGGTAAGGAACAAGATATCGAGATGCGGTTTTCACGAGCTTGTTTAGACATTATTTAGCTACTGTTGCATAAGGAAAAAATTATACCAATGCATTTAATTTTTTTGAGAAAATCAACCATTTCTGTCGGAATGTCGAAAAAAACCCCCTAGCGGCGACATGTGAAACTAACAAAACTTCAAATATTATAAAATTTATAGCCCAAGAAAAGATCTTGTGAACTAGCCTATTAAAATCGGCTTAGTCGTTTCGAAGATACAGAGTGTTTTTTACGGAAATCTTTAAATACCCCCCACCACTTTATTTTTAGAGATATAGCAAAAATTGTCAAACAAAAAAGTTTCAATTTATGCTCGACTTTAAAGATTAGGTATTTTTTTGTTAGGTTAATATAGCAAAATTCACAGAAACATCACTTTTATAGATTCAAGATTGCAGTTACGCCCCCTATCGGCCATTTCAGAAACTTGAAAATAATTTCCAGCTATTTCTTTTGACCACTTTAACTGAACATATTTTTCCCCAACGCTGTACGATAAACATTTTCCGAGATATAGCCGGCGTCCTTTTTTATTTGGACACCCGGTACAGTCTAAAATCCAAAAAATAATATAGACCAAGGACGTTTCGAGGTCTTTAAAAAAATTATGAGTCTAAAAGCTATAGTGAAAAAGTTTTGAGAAAAAATTATTTGATATAAAATCATATCATGAATCAAAATCAAATCTACCACCTCGTAGAAAATTGTTACAACAGGTCACAAACACACACACACAAAACTGTTTATATCGCAAGTGTATGGTGCAGTGCTGACATGCGATATCCAACAGAAAAAAAAAACAAAACATTATTATTGAAGTAAAATTGATAATTGCCTAGAATATTACTGGTTCGATGGATCCAAAGCCCATCTTTTAAAGATTTATCTACTGCCTTTGACGGTATTTGATTAATAATTTTCTTCGATAATATTACCTTTTACAATAGTTTACTACAGTTTATTAAAATATTTAATTCTTTTATTAGCCAAAAGACAAGATGAAAGTGAAATCGATGACGACAAAAAGGTACAGGTGATGATAATACCGAAGTCACTGATGATGATTCTGATGTAGAAAGTGATAAAGAACAATTATTATATCCACACAATTTTTTTATTTGTTATAAATATATTAAATTAAAATAAATACTTATTTCAGAAAAATGTATCTAGTAAAAATCAGAAGGAGCATCAATTTCGGTTTTCCAGGAATGTTTAAAGTTAACTATGAATATGATTTTCTAATATTTTAATATTACAAAAATGATTTTTCTTTTAATTTTAACTTTTGATTTTTTTTTTATTTTTTAAAAGCAGTTTTATTTTTTATTTAAATCTTACTAAATAAACATTGCACAAATTAAGTTGAAAATTGGTGTCACATTACGAAGGGCAAGTATGTGATTTTTTTTTAATTTTCCAAAAAATTTTATGACAAGAGAAAAAACATTGGGAGAATCTTGGTAAGAAGTACATGTTTGCCCTTCTAAATGTTCCAAAGAATTGGTATACAATTTTGGATTTATTTCATTCAAAATTAAAGAAGTAAAACCTGCCTTTTAAAGAAAAAACAATTTCCCGACTATCTACGTAATAATTGGTCAAATCTATGTATAGATTTTCATTCTACAAGAAATTTTACATCCCTTAGGCGGTGCCCAATATTAATTTTGCTTTCAAAATATCAAACTATTGTATAAAATCCAATCACTCTTAGAATATAGAAAAAAAATCTTTAAAACATTTGTAGGACTAGCAGAGCTATTTTAAAGATTTTTTGTAGGAGTGTTTATTTTTTCTTTGTGGAATATACTTACCTAACATCTGCCTTTTTTGTCCCACTGTTAGTAATGAGTACAGTATCAGCCCTGAAATTGACATATTTAAGTTTAAGGACTACAAAATCCCATTGACCTATTTGTTGGACAATACTGTAAATATTTAAAATATGTCTTAAACAATATTCAACAAATTGAATTGTTAGTGATAAGGTTATAACTATAATTTTTTTTGGCATGTTTGACGTGGAGGGCTCGGTATACCTATCATAATTTTTGTAGGGCAAATACTTTTTCTTCCTTTTCATAAAAATATTAACAAAATATGTTAGAATCAACCTGTTAGGTATCAATTTTGCAACACCTGAAAAATCGACATGTTTGGAGGTTTCTCGGAAGCAGTCCTATCACGGTCCAAAGTTGCTGCAGTCAGAATTTGGGCGACTCGTCGAAACGAAGCCACTCACAAAGTTTTAGCTTGTTATAAATAATACAGAAAAAAATTAAAAGTTGAAAATTCAAAAAATTAGCAGCTGATGAAGTGTGGGGAGGGGGTTGCAAAAAATTGGCCCGTGACCATGCCCACGATTTCTCAAGTACTACTGGACCGATTTACTTGAAATTTTTTGAGAGTCTTCTTTATGGCCTTGTCTAAGTCCGGAACTATTCACATCTCCAATTTTTACTATTTTTAAAAAATTCGAAAAAGTAAAAAAAAGTGGTACAAAAATTGTTTTTTTTTTCAGGCAGCCGCCATTTTGTAAACAAAGAATTTTTTCCGTAGTTCCGGACATAGCGACATTACATTAATAATATTTTTTGTTTTTTTTTTCAGATTGTTAGGAGGGTTGGAATCGTGTGCATGATAAGGGGCCAATTGTTTTTTAATTTTTTTCCTGTATTTTTGTAATATAAATAAATAAGTTATAAAAAATGGATAGTAAAAATATTAATTGATTTTGTTTTGCGGCACTTCAAAAATAACCTAAAATTCATGCCTTAACACAAGAATACCCCCTTAAACGCCCTTTATCTTTTAGTCAAGAGCACTGACCTTCATATGGACCGGCAAAGGGTATTAGGTGCGCAGTTCAAAAGTTACATTTTATGGGCGACAAAATGTATCCGTGCGCTGTGGCGGTGGTCATCGCTTAGGGTCTTAAATCATGCGCAGAACGGAGCGGCAGACCGATTTAATTTACACGTTTGTCGCCGGCCAGTTCCGTACTGGCCGCTTGTGTGAGATTTTATGGTTTTTGGACTGACTTATTTTGTGATTTGTGATAGAATTTCTGTATAATTATAGATTCTAAACAATTTTTACTGTGGTATTGACTTATTTTGTGTTTAGTGGTAGCATTTATACATTTATTTTGTTTTTAAAAAAGTTCTAAACTATTTTTTGGTGATCCGTTTGGAAAACGAACATTTGTGCAAGAGAGAAAGAATAGCGGTATAAACTTTCTCTTTCTCTCCAACGTGCTCATTGGTCTGCCTCTCCTCGATGATCAATCGACACGTTGGAGCCACGAACAAAGGTTATACCATGATTCTTTTTTCTCTCTCGCACGCTTATTTGCACTGCCAAACGGCAAGACTGCCTCTAGTAAATTTATGCTCATTTTTTATAAATTGATTTAAGGTGTTTACAATATCTTATTATCGCCATCGAAAACCTAAGTCTAAACAGAAAATGAGTTAACGTTATTTGTACCAACATTTTTTTCCCCTCTGTTTATAAGTTTGTTCCAATCTCACAAAAACCCGCTTATTGTACGGCCATATGCAAGTAAAGCAAGTAAGCAAATAAACCCATTCCTAACCGATAGGTGACAGTGTATTACACGATCCCTTTACTGATCTCCCAACAAAGCAGAACCCTTTAAACATACAGAAAAACTTCGTCGTTTTTGAACTGACATAAAACCATGAAAAGTAGACACTTACTTTATTACACTACACTATCTTTTATTAGGACCTATTTTTTGCTATTTAAATTTTGTAATATAAATTTTGTTACCTTATTGTTTATATTACTATCTAACATAATTAATTTATAAATGTATAAAAAGGCAAAATAAAAAAATCAGTAGCTGCTACCACATGGAAAAAGCAGTATTTTTTGTAACGAGCAGAGCAAAAGAATGTAAATAAAAAAAAAGTGTTTCCTACGATATTTTAACACGATATTTTCTCTAATTTTGAATATGATATGATTCTTTTTAATTTAAGCTTAAAATATAAAAAACTTTTTAAAACTCGTTGTCAAATATCTTACTTTTCATCACTAGTTGCGAAAAATTTTACTTACAACGTCAATAAGTTCTAAAAAGCGTCACTGTAAATGTCAAAATTATATAGAAATTTCTAAGGCGGGCACTGGTCTTTTATTTCAAATACGCATGCTGGATAACCTTATTGTTTGTTTAGTGCGCGCTAGCGTAAATTTGCCATAAATGCGATTAGCGATTACATATCTAAAGTTAGATTATCTATGGTCAAGAGTTATCTCATACACTGACCACGTGGCTCAAGTACGTAGTCACACCGAAAATTTCTGCAAACTAATATATTCAAGACATCTATGACACGAAAAAGGCTTTTTAGAGTTTGTCTGTTAGCATTTAAATGTGTCTTATACGCAAAAATTTTCGCGCTATGATTTATTATGATTTTAAAAGTCGTCTGTGCCCAAAGTAGTCCACTAAACGACTTTGGGCTGCTTTTGGTGATGAAGCCCCGAGATCTAGGAGTGTGTACAACTGGTTTAACGACTTTGGGTTTAAAAAGTTTCTTTGAGTGACGAATTGTGTGAGGGGCGGCCAAATCGTCAACCTAGTCGTTCAAGCTGACTAGTGATGAGCAAAGCAAGACCAAGACTAGGCTAGTCTTGGTCTTGGTCTTGGTCTTGCAAGCCAAAAGAAGGTCTTGGTCTTTGTCTTGGTCTTGCATCACCCGGTCTTGGTCTTGGTCTTGCGGCAAGAGTCTTGCTGGTCCTGTTTTATTTTTGGTAGTAATAATTTAAACTAAGCAATCTTGAGTAAAATATATTTCTTTAATACTAAATAATAAATAAAAGATGGGACTCTATTTTTTGCCTTTAAATTTTAAAATGTACAATTTTAACCCTACATGTCATACATTTGAATTTTTTGGGTAAATTGCATATTTTAAATTTAGGGGTTTATTTATAGCTCTCCATTTTTAGTTGAATTGAGACAAAACCTGTTTTTATACATTCGGTGGCATATAGAAATATTTAAGAAATAGTAATAAGAATTAGTTAAATTTTCTCTAAAGAAGCATATAAAATTAAACCAAATACAAAACTGTGTACTGTGTGAGCAGAAAAAATAATAAGACTTTGAATTTCAACCAGACGTAAAAGTTTCGTGACAATGATTCTGATATGTAATCATTGGTTTCTGATTTTAAAAAAATTATTAACTTTTCAGTTCATATTGAACTATTTATCTTCAAAGTTGCCGTACAAAGTTTGTACAAATACTTTATCAATAGTGTGACAAAGCTTAATATCTCTTAAATTGTTTCTAATAGTGACAAAACTGAACAATAAAAAAATAATGGAAAAAAAGGGAGTAAAATGTGAAAATATTTTCTATTTCAGAATTTTTCGAAGAATCCATTGCCCCTCAAGAAAAATCCCCTATATTTAGCCTTTAACCTAAAATAAATAAAAAATTTATAGGGAAAAATTCATTAATAAAATCGCCACCCTGTATATTGTGCTGGAAATAGTTAAACTGTCATATAGGAACAATGAGGACGTAGATGATTTTTAGATATTATTTTTGGTTTTAACTAAAATGACGTCATTATTATTCTTTTGGCATTGTTTTGACTTTTCCGTCTAAATCGTGAAGTGATATTTAAATTCCATTTATATAAAAAGTATTCCTATATGACATGACAAATATATTTTTATTAATCCATCATTTTCACAATTATATCTTAGTTTTAAGAAGCAATCTAATGGTGCCACTTTTTACAGTGTGGAACACAAACTATGTATTTCTGGATTTTGAAAATTTTTAATGCAATCTGTAAGTGGCATAACTGGATAGCTAATTTAAAAAACACATTAGGAATGTGAAAGTAATTTTTAGCTTCTATAACTTTTGTACCCCAAGTTTTTCTCTGTCGTAAACGTTTTCGAAGATATCGAGCTTTATCGGACCATTGAGTCACCATCTTATTATTTTAAAAACTTATTATTGAATTTACTCGTTATTATTGTTAGAGAAGAGTATATAAGTAAACAAAGTGATTAATTTGATTATTATTTTATTAAAGGAACCTTTTACTCAATAAATAATAACCTTTTTGGCAGTTCTCCACACATTTTTTGTCATGTCTATATGAAATACCTCTGTATATTGAATATAAAAATTGAATATTAAAATATTCAAAAAATGTCGCAGAAGTGCAAGAGTCTTGCAGGTGGGTCTTGGTCTTGCGTAGTCTTGCACGCCTCGGTCTTGGTCTTGGTCTTGCATACCCCGGTCTTGGTCTTGGTATTGCGTTCGAAAAGGTGGTCTTGGTCTTGGTCTTGGTCTCGGTCTTGGTCTTGCTGCAAGACCAGGACTAAGACCGCAACACCAAGACCGGTCTCGCTCATCACTAAAGCTGACCTATTTTAATAGTCATTTTTATTTTCAGTTTTTTAAAAATGCGTTATAAACATGTTATTTTTACTAAAAATTTGTATGACTTGCAAAAATAAAATGTTATAAAAGGGCCTAAAAGAATGTGTCAATGTTAGTTAAACGGGTTAATAAAATGACTTGAAAAACATAAACATTCTGTAACGCTTGCCTACAAAATCCAATATTGGGTTGCCGCCAACAAAAAAGGCATACTTTATTTAATCAGAATTGGTAGGCCGCCATTTTTTTCAGCTTGCCGGCAGTACGCCTTTATGTTATGTAAATACGTAAAAGAAACAACTATAACGTTTCAAAACTTTACAATTTTTATTCTTTATTTTTTGTTAAAAATAAAAACATGACATGTTTCGTAGCACTGCTACTTCGTCAAATGTCTAAATGGTACTAACAAAAAAAGTTGAAACATTTACCTAAATAGATACACCTAATTTACATAATATTTATGACATAAGGGTTTGGAAAATACTTAATTATTGCTTATATATTATGTAAATTAGGTGTATCTATATGAGTAAATGTCTCAACTTATTTATTAGTACCATTTAGACATCTGACGAAGTAGCAGTGCTACGAAACATGTCATGTTTTTATTTTTAATAAAAAATAAAAAATAAAAATTGTGAAGATTTGAAACGTTATAGTTGTTTCTTTTACGTATTTACTTAATATGGATCTTCATTAAGTAACGATCGACTCCATAACATACCTTCATGTTATATTTATTGGCAATTAAGGGTTTGTTTAGAATCGACTTTTTGATGCATTTCAGATGTGGGCTTAATATTACCACCAATCCTCAATGCTTTACCACCAAAGACAATGTGAAAGCTGTACATTGCCATCAAACAGTGTTGGGCAGTTCTCGAATAAAAATATCCGAATTATTATAACGTTAATAATTACTGCTGGGGTTACATTTTTACACAATTTAACTATTTTTTTTAATATTTATGGTCTTATTAAATATTATAGACTAGAGTGATGCGGTTATTATTTTATATCAAGCTCTTTTTTTTCGGCTTAACTATTTTGTCTGGTCCTTTGCCTAACAAACAATTCTAGTAAAATATGATCGTATTTTGTGGATAACTTAACAACCATTTAACTTTGCACCGATAAAACTAAAACTGTGATGTCGAAAAAATCTACACCACAAACCATCATTTCTTAAAACAATTAAATTGAATATACGAAGCGAACTCTTTCTCATATTTAGGTACCTTACAAAACATAAAGCGGGGATTCCCACACCGTCATTATTATAAGAGTTCGCGCCATTATTGGAAGTTTTTAGAAGAAAATATGAACTAAAAAAAACAGAAACAAGAAATTTTGATAAAACTGAACAATATCCTTTTCTACCGGGAAATGCCTTCCGATGTTGATATATATCTTTTCTGCTGTGCTTTAGCAGGTCATTTAATAATTAATTTCATTTATGTGTTTACGACTTCTTGTTCGTCCAAATCAAAACCTGGAGGTTGATATAGACCACCTTTGAAATCATCAACCTAAACGAACCAAGTTCAGATATAACTAAATTGACTTAAAACAACCTGTTTTAAGATGGAGAGTCTGTTATAATTTTTTTTACGTCTTTTCCAAACTTCTGTGGATAAACACGCGTTTATCAATTAAAAAACAGGAAAAGTGGTAATTTAAGTGTTTTTAGGTTTACCCGTAATTATACCAAGCAAAGGCAACAAACTATTTAAATTAACAGATATTATAGCACACAATGTTATAAATTGTGTAATAATATAATAATACCTTATTATTGTTAACATATTTTTGCTAAAACGCTAGAAGTACCCCAGCAATTACTGTTTGCTAGCAAAGTACATTTTCACATTGGCATTGATGGTAAAGCATTGGCAATTGGTGGTAGTATTATGCTAAAATCTTATACGCATCAAAAAGTAATTCCTAAATAAACACTTAATAGCCAATAAATTTAACATGAAGGCGTATTGCCATCAAGCAGACAAAAATGGCGGCCAGCAACCGTTCCAGTTGTTTGTGAATAGGGAAAAGTGCCAGTCGAGAAGGCCTTCAAGTAAGTAAAGTATTAGACCTGTACATTTTAGCATATTGCGGGTTCATCACATCCTTTGGAACAGACATTTGGTATTTTCAATATTTTTACTTAAAACTATATGTCTTTAATAGTAATTGTACTAAAAAAATGCTGGTTTTCTAACTTTTAACAGTGGATAGAAGAACATAGAAATAAGAGTGCAAATTTCTTTTTTTAACTAATTTTATATGTATTTTAACCTTTTTAAGACTATTTATGTCCATATATTTTGTTTTCTGCGCCTAAATTGATGTAAAAATGTGTCTTTAACTAATTAAAACCTAATTAAATTAAATAAAAATATAACGTTTTTGGTATTTTTAAAGGATACAATAAAACAGTAAATGTTTTAAGAATTTATTCTTTAGATTTAGGTGTTTTTCTTGGTGGTTTTACACCTAAGAAATGCTCATATTAGAGTCAGTGAATTTCAGGAAAAATTACAGCTTAGACTGGAGCACACCTAATATGATGTTTTGCATTTCTTTGGATTTTCAATTTGAGTATGTTCTTCCTTAGGCTAATAGAAACAACCTTTAAAGGAAAGATATTTTGGATATCCATAAAAGGTGTACCTGAAAAAGAGATCTAAGTTGTTACTCTTGAGATAAGCAACTTTTAAATAGGGAATTTTATTGCTACTCTTCCGGGTACCTCTTATTTGATAGCCGTTTTTCCTCAAGTTTCTTATTGACATTTTTTTTGCTTCTTTTGCTTAAAACCGTTTCTTTATTTTACTTACTCATCATATGCCACGTGTTCGCTCCGCTCTCATCCGAGATACCAATCTGGAACTTATCTAATGGAATGTCATTGTTTTGCTAAACTTATATTTTATTTATATATATATATATATATATATATATATATATATATATATATATATATATATATATATATATATATATATATATATATATATATATATATATATATATATATATATATATATATATATATATATATATATATATATATATACACTGGCCCACAAAAAAGTGGCGAGGCTAAAATATTTATCAAAAACTTAATAACTTTTGAACGTAAACTTAAATTTTTCATATTTTTTGATAGAATCATGATCTACATTTCACTACCGGATAGTGTACAGAGGCAAGTCAAGACTTGTGTTTTTTTGCGAATGTTCAAAACATCCTGTAGATTGACCTCCCTGTATTATTAACATTCTGCATAAGTAATTCTGTAGCCTGATTCTTAGCAATTATTTTGTTTGTTGGATCGTAGCCATATCGTTATTTCTAGAGCAAGTACAATCGTATAAGTAAAGTGATATTTTGTTGGTCAAAAAAAGGTAATACAGGGAACTAAAGACAAATTAATTAGGAATTATAATTTAAAAATAAAACAAAACATACGTTAAGAACGAGTATTCTCCCTCTGGCCCTAATACACTTTGTAAACGCCTTGGCATACTTCCTATTAGCCATATAATTGAATTTTGCGGAATGTTCTCCCATTCTTGAACAAGACCTTTGCCTAGTTTCTAAACTCTCAGCTACATCACACGATCCGTTTGCCAAGCAGGTCTCATAAATGCTATATGGGATTTAAGTCTGGACTCCTAGCTGGCCAGGGTAAAATATTAATATCCGCTTCATCTAACTATTGCCTTAAAATACATGCAGTATGTGGCCGGGCATTATCTTGCATAAATAAGAAGTCGTTTCCTAGAAAAGAAGCAAAAGAAACGACGTGTTCAGTCAGTATGTCAATGTAACGTTTGGTAGTGAGAGAAACCCTCGGCAAAATACACAGTTCTGTGCGAGCTTCTGAAGAAATCTCAGCCCAAACCATTACAGAACTTCCTCCAAAACTTTCTCTTTCCACAAAAAACCCTTCTCATACCTTTGATCACTTTACTTCCAGATTCGTTGCCGCCCAATGGATGAACGTAAGTAAAAACGCGACTCATCTAAAAATAACACTCTTGACCACTGATGTTCTTTCCAATGAATTCTTTCGCGGGCAAAATTGAGACAAGATATACAATGCTCTCTTAACAATCTGGGGCCATTTGCTGGCATTCTTGACATCAGTCCCCGTTTTTTAAGCCGGCGACGCACTGTTTTGTCATAACATTGATATTATTACGTACCTCACGTAAACGTCTAATAAATGTTACAACAGCATCCTGACGAGGTCTTCTCAATGCTCGCAGATGAATAAACCTATCATCTAAGTTTGATGTGATCCTTGGACGAACAGATCATATCCTCCTTTGAAACTGACCAGTTTCTAAAAACTTGTTTCTCGCCCTTCTGGCCTTGGTTTCTGCAACTCCCACTATACGTGAGGCGTGCGCTACACTTCTTCCATCATTTACTAATGCTACCATTTAAGCAACTTGCTCAGGAGTAATTTGTTGTGCTATGATTAAAACAATACATTGAAATTGACAAAATAAAAAAAAATAAATTAGAAACCATAACATTGATTAAATGTCAAAGCACTGTTTATTTTAATCATATAATTTTTATTAAAACTTTAAACGAAATAAAAGTAAAAACATCACTCTAGTTTTTCGACTGTAATACCCCAAAAATAAAGATACGACTACCATTCAAAAAACAAAACAATCGCTAGGAACCAGGCTACATAACTAATTATGCCGAATGTCGATAATGGAGCCAAGCCATTCTACAGGATGTTTCAAATATTGGTCAAAAAAGAAATGACTTGACTTGGCCCGTAGATTAATTAGTAGTGAATTGCAGATCACCATTCTATCAAAAAATTAATGTGGAGATGCGCTGCTACACAAAAACAAAAAATAAATAAAATCTAAGAGTAGGTTAAAACGTTATTAAGTTTTAAAGTTAATGAATATTTAAGCCTCGCTACTTCTTTAACATTAAAATATGTAAGAATATGTTTTTATCGTTAAAATTTAAATTTTTTAAAAAGATCCTTTTTACCTTTCTTTGCATCATTGACACTTCTTAAAAAACACCGGTGATTAAAGTTACTTATATCATTGTTTTATTGTTTGGAAAAGTTATGGGAAAGCTTTGAGAAAATTGAAAAAGTGGTTATAATGTGATATTTACAAAAAGAATATAGAAAAAATATACTATTCTAGTTTGTATATAGATTTATAGTTATATGCTGATTATATCCTAATAAAAAATGTATTTTTTAGATCAAATCAGATATTTTACTTTATACAAGATGTCCCATATAAATTGAATCAGTATACTACTGAAAAAACTAAAAGAGGTATAAAAAAAGATATATTTAAAATTTGTTTAGCGAAATGTGACATTTTAATTTTAAATGGAACACCCCATATGGTGTTCTATATTTTAATTGTAGATAAAATTCCAAAGTTATAAACATAAAGATTTAAAATAAAGCAAAATAAATTTTACATTCCATTTTAATTTTTTAAAAGCTAACCATTGAGTGACAATTGGTCAACTTATAGTTGGCACCATAAATAGTTTTTAAAAAGTTAGGGTAGAAATTAAAAAAATTGTTTTGCTTTATCTCAGTGAATGATTAAAATTAAAAAATTCAGGTTCTTAATTGTTATGTTATAACTCCTAAACTACTAATTTTAAATATTGGAATAAACAATTTAAAGGTTTACAATTTTATGTGGAATTCAAATATGCAACAAAACATGGGGTATTCCGATTAAAATAAAATTTCTTGTAGCAACAGCAATTCTGGTAAAACAACCCTGTATACATAAAATACTAAAATAGTCCTATTTAATGCTGGAGACCATCATTCTAAATACATTTTTTCGGCACTAACTGAACAGTGATAGATGCCATCTCAATATCTCCAACAGGCGGCCCAATATCGGTCAACTGACCACTCACACGTCTTTCTGATACCTTTTTGCCAATGCCTTGCTATGCTATTCAGGAGTGCTGGCAAGACCATTAAATAAAATGAGTATGGCCGGTAAAAAAATATTATATTGGGTTCTGGTTTATTCTGCGACTATTATCAAATACATGTAAATAAATTTTTAATTATAATTTTATACATTGAGCCAGTGGCCTGAAAGTTCACCTCAATAATATTTTTGTAAATTCGTCAATGATATCAAGTGCCAAAACATGTAATATGTAATGACTGATATCATAGCACAATATTATCTCTATCACAGCTATCTTAAACTAAAAGGGCTATGATGCAGCAGATCTGGCAACACAGCACACTAGGCTTGCGAAACACGTGCGTTTCTTCGGCTTTGTTGGTCTCTTTGAATGCAGTTTGAAAAGAAACGCAAACGATTGATACACAAAAATAATTTGTGTGTTTAAAAAAAAAATAGCGGCCGATAGTTTTAAATTAAGGACTAATTAAAGTAGTGTAGTATTGCATATTGCATTAGTGAACTAAAAATCGTTGTTTTTTCGTTTATATGTAACATTTTATGTATGTATATTCAATATCAATATGCCGCGAAAGTGTTGCGTTCCGGGATGTAAAACAAATTACGACAACGTTATTAAAATAGAAAACATTAAACAACATTTATTTTTTCTAAAAACGATGAACATAGAAAGGTCTGGTTGCGTGCTATTCACAAAAAAAAAATTTTAGTGACTAATTATTCATAGTGTGTTGAAAACATTTTGATGATAGTGACATTTTAAGAACTGAAACATACTGAAAACAACTGAAAAATTTTGGAGTTTCCTTTGACGTATCCTAAATTAAAGCATGGTGCAATACCAAGGCTGTTTAAGAACCAACTGAAATAATTATCAAATCCTAAAAGTGCCCCAAAATGAGACCTTGAAGAAAGAAGGAAAGCTCTCGTAGAAACTTACGAACAAGAACATGGGATTGAAAGCCTTCTTCAAAACGACCATATTACTGATTTTAATAGATTTAAAGCGGAAATTGACAAAAATAAATTTAAAAATTGGAGATATGCAGTATTTGACTCATATATATATATATATATATATATATATATATATATATATATATATATATATATATATATATATATATATATATATATATATATATATATATATATATATATATATATATATTATATATATATATTATTATTATTATTAATATTATTATTATATATATATTATTATTATTAAAATTTGATGGATCTATTGGCATCATAAATGACGTAAATGTACAATCAAGTGTAGTTGTAGAAGACAATTTTGAAACTGCGGTGTTTGTTAAAGACAATCGCTTGGAAGACTGTTATTTAAAATTAATAAAAAAATTTAAAAAAATTGTCACGATAGTCGCAATTGGAAAATATTATCTCTTATTACTTAAATAATGTCATAAGTACTCCCAGTAAAGTAGTTTAAGTTACATATATTAAATGTGTTGGAAATTGAGGCAGAAACTAAAGAGAATGAGGAATGTAACTATTCTGCCATTTTACAGTTAGTTGTAGACTAACTTCAATTACCAATTTTAACAAGAATACGATATAGTCCTTTCACATGGATTTTTCATTAGCTATTTTTAGTAAGTCAGCAAACGAGTACTTACAAGATTTCCTAAATTTACCCACGAAGAGACATTTATTGTATTTCCAGAAAATTCAAGTACAAATAATTAACATATATCCCAGATTGCCACTACATTTCACAAAAGTGAAGAAACTATCTCGAAAAGCTGCCCTTATTTTAAACAATATTTTTTTGAGTAATTATACCAAAAATATAAACAATGTCGTTTCATCACATATTCAGTTTAATACTTCTTGGGACTCGCCCAGAAAAGATATTAAAAAAAGGAAGCTGTCCACTTTGACGGGATAAGTGTATTAAAGTAACTTTAATTGTGCAACA
Organism: Listronotus oregonensis; assembly: GCA_019359885.1. Taxonomy (NCBI): domain Eukaryota; kingdom Metazoa; phylum Arthropoda; class Insecta; order Coleoptera; family Curculionidae; genus Listronotus; species Listronotus oregonensis. The sequence goes on along the minus strand of JAHBCN010005581.1, from coordinate 946 downwards.
AAACAGTATTAACTCCAAGCAATATCATCAGGACTATATTAAGTAACCGGTAAGTTCACCAAATAATATCATTATACATATTCTAAAGAGTTATTTACAAGTTTTAAGGTAATAGGTGTAAAACTCAAGCAATGAACCCATTAACGTTTTGCTTTTTAGAACTTGTCTTTCTTATTAAGTACATATTATATTTTTTGATAATATTATTTTAGATATGTTGTTTTCGGTTGATTTTAAGTATCACAAGAATTACTGATTAATAGATTTTTAGTTAGATTTTAAAAATAACATTTATTTATTTGCAAAAAACAGTAAAAGAGTATTAGAATAAATTCTTAAAAATTAATATTTTTAAATTTCTACCAATAATTTGTAAAAATATTAATAGGTTCCGAATATTTTAATATAGCCTAGCGGTTTGGGACACAGTATTTTTTAGGGCAATATAATATAGTTTTTAAAATTAGTTTTATTTTTAAAATAATACGAATATTTTGTTTAAAATCTCATAAAAAATGTTTATTTAGTGCAATCTGTTTGGACCTATTATAATACTAAACGAGTGTTGTTTGAAGTTGTCTTTCGCTTATCTTGTTATGAAAAATGTGTCTCACCAACCATTAGTGTAGGTGTGACATCCAGGCGAAGTACAATTTGTGGAATCTGTAAATTTTAAAGAAATCGATATTTGCCTTGCAAATGTGTATTGTAAAATTAACTAAAAAAATTTAAAAAAATTTATCCGGGGGAGTGCATATTGTAAACATATTTATCGAGCGGGATTTATTTAAATATGTCATTAATAAAAAACCAGTACAAGATATTAATAAGTTACATATTTCATTTGAAATTGAGCAAAAAAAACCCCAAGAATTGGAGGAAATGGGACCAAATCAATTTCTTGATTTTGTGAGTGCATTAGTAATATTTAAAATACGATATAGTC